>MSJH02000826.1:29249-71404 GCA_001931875.2 Byssochlamys sp. IMV 00236 | reverse complement strand
AAAAAAAAAAGATATACTGTCGTGAGGTCATGGCTACGTTACAGGACATTATAATAGGCATAGAAAGGCGGTAGACGAGACGAAGAGCTCATGAGGCATTCCCATCAGTGCTTCCATCATCGCCCCGCACGTCGGCTGCGCTTGCGACACGAGAAGTATTTTCAACACGCGGACGATGTTCTATGTGCACAGATTGGAATTGGTGCCAGCAGCTGGAGAAGTTAGTGTCTAACAGACCCCAAAGCCGTCCTGGGTACAGTACTTACTTTGGCGCGTGGAGCACATATCGAGCCATGGCTTCTCGGAAACGACTCTTGTACTCCTTCGGACTGGTGACGGTGGGCCGGTTCTTACCACCACCTGCGAAGCCACGGTCCTTGATCCACGACTCCAGTTTCTTGTCCCACGTATACGTCCGGATGCAGTCGATGATGCCGACAACAAGCTCCTGGCGCTGTTCGTCAATGGCGATCATAAGAGAATAATCCATGACGTTCTGTCGACCCAGGAACAAGGTATCATTCCAAACGCTCTGGCTGAGCAGCTTTTTCGAATGTTCCCGCGCGAATAAAGGGGTCTCATAGATGAAGTCGACCATGTTCTCGTCCAACAGTACCTCGTTGCGCTCCCCAGTACTCTGCACCTTGCGATTCCGCATGGACCCCTTCAGGTCAAAGATGCGTGTCGGAATACGGTCGTAGAAGAGGTTCTCCATCAAGAGAAGATACCAGTTGAACTCCACGCCCGTAGAGGGATTCTTGATGATCACTTGGTAGAATCCAAACATCTTAGCAATGGCTGACGGTAATTCGTGGAAAAGCGCCTCCGACATGATCTGGAAGTAGGCTGGAGCAAACTTCAGAAAGGCCTGGGTCTCGATGGGAGAGAGTGACTTGAGAATGAACCGATCGTCTAGTGTCTTCAGGAACAATGATTTAGTCTTGCCACCCTTGGAGTCCCATTTGGCGCAGCGAGACAGCGACTCAACAATGCGGTCTGCAATACCGCATTTTCTGCGGAGAGCGTCGAATTGCTCCGCATAGAACACCTTGCAAAGCATCTTAGCTTGTCCTTCTTGGAATTGATACTTGAGGTGTGTTCCTGTGGCCCTCAACAAGGAGTGTTCCACTTGCGCCTCGTCATCGTCACGATCGCCGATTGACTCCGTCTTCTCTTCCGTCTCTTCGAAATGCTTCTGGATGCTGGCGAGCTTTTGCTTATAGTCCGACGAATCTAACGCAAAAGCGATCAGGGAGCTAGGCTCATCTTCGCGCACAATGATGTCGCAGTCAGCAAAGACATGATCAGACACCTTCAACGGATAATCCAGCGGCGCCCATCCACTCGCAGAACGTTCAGCCCAGAAATTGGTCAGCATTCGCACCAGCGTACTTCGTTCATGCTTCGGCAGTTCCTTTAGATCCAGACTATCGTCTGGCTCGAGCTTTGAAAGTTCGTCAGGGGTCTCAACCAACTGAAGCTCATCGGTCAAGCTCCTCTCTGCATCGCTATGCTCCTCTTCAGCTTCAGATGCAACTTGACTGGTTTCACGAGTAGGCTCCTCGATCTCCGTCGGTTGCACCGTCACCTCCTCCAAGGCAGGCTCTTTCGTAGAAACATCGGCAGAGTTTTTCCGTGTGAGCTCTTCGCTTTCTCGGCTCTGGTCATCCAAAGAAGCAGGCCGTTCGGACGACATGAAATCATCCCCTTCACCTGATGGCTCCCGTTCTTCCACTGCCTCTCGCACGTTTCTGTAAACCTCGACGATCGGTTTTGACGACGCCCGTGGGAAGGCACGAGAGTGTTTGCCCTTTGCTGCTCGTTGTTGTCTCTCCCTCTGGCGTTCTTTTTCAAATTCTCGACTGAGCTGCTCAAAATGCTTGGCCAGATTCGAGACACGGCTGCTCTTCTTTTTAGTAGGGACGGAGCGAGGAATTAGCGAGTGTCCGCCCGTGAGTCTTCCGGTCTTCAGAGCGCTGAATCCCAGACGATCCGAGAGCTTCTTGTCGTTGACTTTGATTTTTGGCTCGTACGGCGGGCTAGCTGCTTTATCTACGTTCCTGGAATTGGTGTTGCCAAAGCCAGACTTCAATGCCCCTAGTGGGCCAGTTGAGCCATTGCTCCTTTGTCGTTGTAAGCCAACAGGCTGGGAATAAGTCCGGAACAACGGAGGAGATCGTGCTTTCCCACCACTGGAACGCATGCCCCCTTCGACGGGCCTCGGGATTGCTGAAAGTGGGAGAACAGGTGTGGCTTCCGGAGTCGCTCCGTTCGACTCACGTCTCTCGATTGCAGGTACCTTTTCGGAACGCAAGGGTAAGCCTGAGGGTGATAGGTTACTGATTCTCTCATCCAGATCCAGAGGAGGAGTAGCAGGCCTCGATACTCCTACGCGATCTGCATAAGTAGACTCCAAGGTTGACTCTTGCGAGAGACTAGACGGGATAGCCAGATCCAGATGCTGAACCCCTTCTGGATTCGTCGCTTCAGACGGCGGAAGGCGAGAGTCTTTGTTTGCCTCAGGACTCGCAGGGGGCGCTTGTTCCTCAATATCATCCGGTCTGGCAGAGAGAGTCGGAGAGTCAACGGCAGCCTGAGTTGCGTCTTTGTTCATTTTTCCAGAGTGCTCTTCGACGACAGAGACGAGTACGTCCTGCGCTTTTTCTGGGGACAGGGTCATTCGGCGAACTGGCCGTGGTTTCTCTGTGTCTTGAGCAGCCTCCTCGGCTCCCGGTTCTGAAGGTGTGGCAGCAGCCTCTTCTGTCGAAGTCAATGAAGTGATAGATGCGTCTCTGTCCAAGAATATCTTCTTCAATTGCAATGCTGCCAATCGTCGAATATCCTTCTCGGAGGGAAAGAAGTTCTTCTCAAATTCCGCGAAGGCAGCGTCCCATTCCACAACCTTCTCTTGGACAGAACGGAGAACCTCGTTGAGAGGTATAACCGCCCAGTACTGTGAGTTCATATACTTGTCCTGCAACTGTCTAATCAAAGCTGCATGGTCATCATTCGCTTTTTTCATCAGAGCCTCTGTTTCCCGTTTACAGCTCTCGACCAATTCCGGCATCACACTTTCCACATTTATGCTTTTAAGTCGAGCTTTCACGGATGCCATGAACTTGTTGATACGGTGTTCGGTCTTTGAATACACCTCGTTTCTGAGTCGCAAATCATTGTCCACTTTCCACGTTACGCGAGTTCGCGGGACGATGATTTCGAGTATATTGATAGGGTCATAATGGATACGTAAAGCCACATCCTTAAACCCGAAGTAGCGAAGGTGGTCACGGTGCAAATCGTGAGGGCAGACACCGGCCCGCGGATGCAAGTTTGCACACCAGAACGATAGCTCCAGATACTTTCCGAAGGAATACTTCCAGGTGCTCTCAGACATCGGCATGACCTGAGTCTCATTGCCACATATCTTGCAGCTACTCCACATAAGGATTGTATCTTGCATACCGCGGAGCTTACTTGGATATGGTTGAACAAAGACGCTGATTTGAGCCTCACCGTGGACATATTGGCGGTGGTGCTCAAACATCCTCTTCTCGCACCCGTTTGCGGTGCAGATAGCATTGGCACTTAAGCAAAGGTCCTCTACATATTGCCCGAGCGTACAGTCAGGTTCAAACATTCTGTCGCTTTCGTGCTCGTTGTAGAACTCAATCGCGAAGACATCTGGGCCAGAGCAAGGGATAGACGTGGTCGTGCAGACCAGGCTGAAAAGAACGACAATATTTTGGTGGGCATAAGGGTCGAACAAGTTCGTGTTACCCGAAACGTAAGCCTCCCATTGCCTTTTCTGGGTCAGGTAGTTATGAAGAGCCCTGTCATACTCTGCGTCGTGAACAGCATGAAGAACCTCCCTGACTTTTGGCGGAGCACCGCGAGGTGATTGATGCACCATCTCCGGTGTGATCAAGACAAACTTCTGTGATTTCGCTTTCTCGTCGGTTGATTGATCTGCGGCATCATCCTGATCACGGAGGCGCTTAAGGTAAGCAAGCCTGCGTTCTAGTTCCCGCGCGCGCATGAGGAGATAAGGAGGTTCAAATTTGACAAAGGGAGAGGCCGATAATATCTTGGTCTGATGCTTCTCGACCATATCTTCGTAGAAAGTAGGCATGGGTACGTCATCCGGAACGTCATTGCTTTCACCAGTAGCTGTCATAACGAGATCTTTCGACGGTACCACCGCGGTTGACTGTTCGCCTGCCGCTTCCTTGGAGTCGGTCAGTACCTTCGCATTGCCGCCCTTGCCAGAGGTTTCACCTCCCTTCTTGACGAGCTCGTCAGGAGATGTGGGTATCTGCGCAAATTCATCCCTCATCAGACAGGTCTCCAACTTGAGGTTGTACACGACGTACACCATAAACTCCGTGATTCGCTTGACATTTACGAGGACGTCGTTATCAGCTCCGCGCAAAACAATGGTACAGCCAAGTTCCTTTGGGCAGCCAGAGATATACATATACGTCTTTCTGCGGCCACCGTAGACGTAGGTTTTGACATCGAAACTGCCACAGTGGCCAGTATGAGCTGGAGTGGTTACGAGTTTATCCATAGATGTGATAATGCGTGTCTGGGTGCATCTGGACACTGCCTCCAGTACAGACGGCTTCACATTGTACGCAGTTGCGATGTTGGCTTTCTCAAGAAGCTCGAGTGCTAGACCGGACACATTCTTCTCGACCAGAAGCAAATTAGGGCGCAAAGCAGCAATGCGGCTGACAAGGTTCTCCAAGAATTCGCGCTCTTGCCGAATCACCGGCTCGAGACTCATAAAGTGTTGCTGATACCGCGCATACTCAAGCGGAAATGTAATGATGAGAATATTTGGCTGTGGGATGCTTCGAGGCATGCTTTTCAGTGCAAGGTTCTTAGTGAATACAAGTCCTGACACATAAGAGGTATCGCCGGGTCGGCCACCAGGTATCTTTTTCAGCTTGATATAGTGGCGAATATCCATGTCGTCTCCATGTTGAACGTCTGGATCCACCTCATCGGTGGCTTTCAGAAGAATAGGCAGAAGGGCATTCTCCCAACTATGGGCATGAGGTATAGCAGTGTCTTTTAGCAGTTGTCCGAGTAGCTTACGGACATGCTGCAGGCTCGCCCTGTTTAGCTCGATCGCCGGGGCGCCAGCACCCCTCATTGAGGAGCTTCTTGTCATTTTGAACCCACTGGATGCTACACCAGTAGAGCAGGCAACCCCTTGTGGACTTTGAGGGAGAACGCTGAAAATACCCTCTTTGAAGATCCTTGGTGAAGGTCGCTGGTGAATACTACTGGCAACACTCAGATTGCGGCGGCGACCCTGGCGCGGTAGATTCACTGCTCTCGAGCTAGTGATGCTACCATCCTCAGCGTCGCGACCAGAATGGATACCGCTAGCAGCGCTGCGGTCGCCAAAACGAGATCTACCCTTTTTGACAGCTGCCAAAAGCCCGCCAAGTGTAGCTTTCTCGTGATCACCACTACCTTTGGGCAAGGAACCATCGGAAACAGCAGCGAAGATGTTTGGTTGTTCATCCCCACTAGACGGATCATCAGAAAGATACTGAGCTAAGTCGGGATCGATGATACTGTCTTTATGGAAGGCCGGAAGATGGGCCTCTGGGCCGATCTCTTCCACATGCCGACGCTGAAAGGGGGCCCTGTCGTCGTGGAAAGATTTAAAGTTGCGTATGTACTGCTGACGGGAATGGTGACGTTTGTGGCTCATGCTATAGGGACGTCCCCCATGAGATGACTTCAGAGAACGAGACGAAGTCGGTCTCGCTAAAGGTCGGTCAGAATCGATCTCTAAGACAGCTGAACGACGATTATGACCTTCTCCCGCTCGCTTTGTGGCAGGAATAGCCATTGTCGGTGTTTTCATGACGTGCTCTATAGACTGAGAAACTATAGAAGCTGAATCGTCATCATCAATCAGCGGTCGAGGAGGGTTCACGTGTAAAGGAGAGTTGGATATGAGAGTGTGGGGCACGATAGGGCTGGCTTCGTTCTCCGTGAAGTCTGATGAGTCGTCTTCGTGAGCGTTTATCATGACTTCGCAAGGTTTACAGACACGTATCGACCCGCTCTGCCCAAACTGCGCGCCAGGGATCAAGGAGGTACACTTCGAATCGAAGATCTGGCCACATGTCCGACAATGGTGTTTCCGTCGAAAGGTCGAGAAAGGCTCTCCACAGTGGAAACAATCCTTCGCATTTTCGTCACGCATCCAGAAGTCTTTGCTCAGTAGTCTGCTCCTCAATTGTGTCATAACATTACTTTGGTTTGCTGTCTCGCCAGCCGGATATGAAGGGCGTTTGTCACGGGAATTTTGGCTATTCGAGCCATTTGTAGACCCTCTTGTAGCAACAGGTGAGCTTGTTGTGGCAGTATCTGTTGACGATGTTCGGGACATGATGTAGCCTGGTAGGCGACTCTGTACGGTGTGCGGAGTCGCTTTCTGTCGTGGCTTGTTAACAGAATGCCTGGAGGAAAGAGCCGACTTATGCTCATTGTCAGTCATCGCAATGGATGTCTCCAATGTAGTAGGAGTCCGTGCTTCGGGTCCGGAGCTATCATCGTTAGGGATTCTAGAAAGGCTGTTTGTAGCAGAGCTTATGCCCGCTGACTCTTCTGACGCAAGCGCGACTGATGAGCTGGGTGCCGAGCTATCCTGAGATGAGAGCTGAGTGTCATGTGCGCCATCAGTTTGCTTCGTTTTCCATGTTGAGCTGGGCACAGATGTGTCTAATTCGGGCAACGGGTGGCGATCGAGGGGGACATAACCAGCTTTCTTCGGTTTATCGTTACTCAACGGTTCCCGTCCTAAGCTCGGAGAGCGGGTACTATCGGGTACATTTTGCCCATCGCCATACGAGACGTTGGAAGATTTAGCAGTAAGGATCGGAGAATAAGACTTGCGGGGACTCAATCCTAATGAGCTTTGACCCTGAGAAGGGTTAGGTGAACTTTCATCTCTGCCGGTCGCGACTGGATCCGCATTATACATGGCATGAGAAGATAAGCTGGCAGAATTGCTCCTAGAGCGATCAGGAGCATCCCTGGTAGCGTTCACCTTGACTTCCGTAACTGTGGGATCCGCCGTAGAGACATTACTTGTCGTCTTAGGGAGAGGCGCAGTGGGTGACTTCACGGGAGGAGCTGGCGAGACGGAAGCTTTTGAGGAGATGCTAGCAGTCTTCGAGGAGAACCTCGAGCTCTTCGCTGCCTGCGCTTGGGCAGAAGCATCTGCATTTGACGGGAAAGCGTTCAAAATCGGCGAATGGATCTTTGACCCTTGGGCCGAGCTCGGGTACGAAGAATGGGAATCTGCAGTCGGGACAACAGGAGTCGGAGCAGCGCTCGACTTGGGACTAACGAAGTCACTGTTGGGACTCCTGATGCCAGATCCATCTGCTGAAGGGGCCCCATCCACTGGCTTTCCAGAGCCACCGACGATGTCTTTGACTCCTCCAACAGACGCCCTGAGTCGGTTATACAGTCCACTCAAGCCTCCCTGAATATCCCCGGTTAAACGTTTGTTATCTGTCACATTTGATGAATTCGGAGGATGCGTAAACTCGTTGAAGACTGTCAGCGAGTCTGACTGATAGGCGGCAGAATGTATTTGGTCCAAGGCCTCGTTGAGATTTTCCCGTTCCGCCTGACTCGATATCGATGCTCGAGAACTACGTCTCCCTAGAGGTAGAAAGATCGACGACGCAGATGGGCTCGCGCCCGGAGACTTCTGTGAAGCCATACCAGGTACGCTTGAATCGTGAAGGTCACAGAGCGACTTGGGCAAGCGAACGTCACGATATCATAGCGCGTCAAACATATCACCATTCCAGGTATCGGATATCACGAACTGGGGAAGCTTCCCCAGATAATAATCGATAGAGACAGCAAGCATCGAGTCTATTATGAGGTGGGTAAGTTACCCATCGTCTCCAGGAACCTGCCCAATACGCAAAGTCAGCAAACCCCGCCTTCAGAGCAGTTTCTAGAATAGTGCATGCTATCTGACCATACCAAGAACAGAATAGGATGCAGTAGAAAACCAAGACTGACCAAGATCGCTGATGTTCATAAAGGGCCGATAGACGACCAGCTTCTTCTCTTCTCTTCGTTTCCGACGCAGGCAGGCCTACGATATGAACGTCTCTGCCCAATGACGTGGTGTGGCGCCCACGGCACGTGGAAGTGATGGATGACTCAGCACAAATTGTCCGGCAGAACTTCTCGGGCGGTGAAATCACGTCTCCAGATCCCGTGCGTGTCGCGTCTGGAAAGTGATCAGGGAGTGGGCAGATGTCGCATCAATGGCCGCTATAATGTGAATAAAACAGCAGCTGCAGTGATGAACAGCCTTTATTATCTTTCAATCAATTCTACCCCATTTTGGCTCCATTCTCCCGAGACTAGCCGCAGCAGGGATTCCGAAATGAAGTTTCTACAGCGCCCTCTAAGCTCTACCGACATTAAACCATAGGTATTAGATTCTTCGGACAGTTGGATTCGCCCTCTCGCTAAGAGAACTATATCTTCAGTTGCGCACCGATCATTCAGATAAGCAATCACTACGGCATTCCCCGTCAGCCTCTAAGACGCCAGAGAAATTCGCAACTTACAAAGTCGGGCAACTCAGGAGACGCAAATAGTCGAAGTACATACATACAACAGCATTTCTTCCCGTTTATCCTGTCTTATTGCTAACTCTTCTAATTAGTTCCTTGAAGAACCACGTTGAATTTAAGCCGCCAAGTGCGATGCGAATGTCACAATTCTGTTCAGATCCTCTTCGCGAGCTTATAGTAACAACTCACTTGGTCGTTCTCCGGTACATGTGGGTTCAAAGTATGCGGCGACAGCAGAATTGAACTATTTCAAATACACGCCTGAGATCCAATCTATATCGAAAGTTTCCAACTTCAAAAGGAAAGAGAATCGTCGATTCGGAGCTCAGCCAATCACTAAGACGGGAAACGTCTACGAATACGTGAATAGGCATTCAAGCATATCAAGGCTTCTTGAGGCACTATGGATGACCCAGAGGCAGACGCTTGCCAGTCGGACGGCTCCACGAAATCGCAGGCTAGTGTACTGTTTATGTCCAGACCAGATCAAAGGAACGGGTCTGACTCTCAGGAGAATCTTGCAACACAAATTGCGCCCACCCAAAGTGCCAACCTTTCTGACTCTATTCCGGCCCGGCAGCAGCGCTGTGTACGCTACACAGCTGGCAAATATCTCTTAGGTGTACTGGGACAGCCCTCCAAATCTACTTCTAATACGCAAGTCCATACCGAAACGCCTCTTCAAAAACCTCTTCCTACTAATGAGGCTCAGAACGCGACGGAAAAGTGCGCTCCTAAGACGACTCCCAAACAAACTACAAGCCAGAGTTTACCGCTGGAGAGCAATAAGTCAGCCTCTAAAGAGGACAGAAACAACCCGGGCGAGCAGACGCAGTCCTCTACGCGGAAAGCTCCTATTGACCTCTCACAGCTATCTTCACGCGATTACGCTGGTAACACTTGTTCTATCGGCAGCTCCAGACCTGCAAATAGAAACCATGCAAACGATACGCGTCTCCCACAGACTGAGCAAGGTGAGAAGCGGAAGTTAGACAAATCTCCACAGGGGAGTCAGACAGTCGGTCAAAAAGAGGTCGGCAGAAGCCCGCGCAAACGACGAAAGCGATTACATCCGCCTCCAAAAACAGAATCTGACCCTTCTAGTCCTTGGTATGGTATGACGAGGATACGTCGCAGGGACGTTCGAATCCCGAAAGATCAGGCCAGGTTGCTAGAGGATAGTCCCTGCTGGATGCCTCCAGCTCCTGGCGCTCCGCCGCCCCATTGCCATGTACCTCCGGCTCTCTTGCAGCAATGGAACGACGCGATAATTCGAAGGTTCTCTCGGGCCAAGGATGTCTCGGACCAAAGCCAACCTTCACAGATCGGATCTCCTCCCCTCCCTACTCCCGATGACCATGACCGATCTCAGTCGGACTCCGAATCGGAAGCGTCTTGGGAACCGAGCCCTCCACATCACCTGCGAAATCCGCTCGTGCCGCCCGATAGTCCCGATGACCATGACCGGTCTCAGTCAGACTCCGAATCGGAAGCGTCCTTGGAAGCAAGCCCTTCACATCACCAGCAAAATCCACTCGTGCCACCCGATTCCAGTCCGCCTGAGATAGATGTTCGCACCAAACCGGCTAAAGATAAAAGCCGGGATAATCCTCAAGAGTCGCATTCTTCGTCTAACAACGGCCCTGAATCTGGCTCTCAAGCCGCTTTAGCTGCTGATGAACGAGAAGAACGAGGAGAACAAGAAGGAGGACGAGAAGAATCAAATGACGAAAGTGATGAGTCAGATATGGATATCTCAATGCCCCATCCGCTCCAGTCAGGTACCCAGCAGAGTGAAACTTCTGCTGCGGTCAGTTCCGGTCAAAGTCTCCCGAGTCAGAAGCTTGTACACGAAATTCAAGTAGTGGAAACGCCAGCTTCAGCCTTTGAACGTCTCCGGGCTAAGAGGATCGATGGCAATACGGTTTATCCAAAGCCCGGGCACCAGCACTCGTCCCAGAGTACGAAGTTTTCGTCAGAATCGAGGATTACGGCCACATATGGCAGCAGTGCTCCTGAGACAAGTTACTGTCCTCCCCCGGAAGCTTCCTCAGCTCATCCTGAACGCGCCATTTCCCACGATCCCGCTGAAATCAGCTCTGCCGAACCCAGAGACTCCATGCTGAATTCACAGATGTCCGTCGATTCCAACTCACAGTCCCAGCGACCTGAGGTTGAGGAGTCCCAGCATGAACGGTCGATTGTTCGGCGAAGGACAGGGAGCCCTGAAGAGAGACCACTGGGCGGTTCGTCTGGACAGCATCCTCCTCAAGGAGCCAGCAACTCTGGGGAACAGTTAGACCACTCATCTCCGCGCCTACCTTCTCCAGACCAGGAACATGCGGAGAAAGAATCAGCAGAAAACATATCTCCGCGTCATCATCCTGTTATGGACCGGCCTGAGAACGATGTAGACCTATCTTCCTTGAACCAGTCAAGAGATGAAATACGTACCGACGAGATCTCCTGTTCAGAGCCTCCCGCAGAGCCACCTGCAGATTTCGCCTCTGGTAAACAGAAAGACGCCACTCCTAGAGCCAGTCCCGTTGTGCGAGCTGATCAGCAAAATTTGTCCGTGGGGAGTAATCTCGTCAAAGCCCAAAGAGCATACGAAAAATTCTGCCGTGACTACCCAGTATACCCTGGGGATTTCAGGCACTTTACTAGGATGTGTGCCAAGCTGGAGGCTGTGAGAGCCGGGGGACAGTTGCGACGATCGTTCCTTTGGGACGACTTTATCATCCGACATTTGGAAGACTACCCGCGTTATCTCGAGGCCTGTATTTCTGCCGTCGAAGAGCCCTGCAGATATGAAGATTACTTCGTTGGCACTTTCATGCGACCTTTGTACAAGAAGAGGAGTCTAACAGCGGCTGCAGTGGAGGCTTCCGCAGCAAATTGCGCTCCTAGTAGAGCCTCAATTAGCGGCTATTCCACTACGCAGAGTGTGGAGAATCATTCTTTTACAGGTAGCCTCGTCAACCAGCTCTCCCGGCTCCGGACATCCTCGTTTCAAGAAACGGCCGACTACGGCACTCCTTGAGCTGTCCCTATATCCGGTCAACCTGGGACTCGGCCGGTTGTTGCATCCGAACCAAACAGGATTACAAAGGTTACAGGCGCTACGAGTAGATTATCCCCCGAGAAGAGAGGGAGTCCGATCACGCGCGAGTTCACGGAGACTCGCGACGAAGCAGCTACGCAATAGTACCGCGAAAAAACCAGTGCTGAGCTCTGAGATAGGGGGTCGCCAGTATATGAAAGAAGGCAGACTCATACTCGTTCACCAAGCTTGCAGCATATAGGCCATGGCGGTTGCTATACATTCTCTTGCATTGTTCTTTGTTTCGACAGACACATATATTAACTCTAACGGGATAACCTCATGAAACATGCCCGTGGTCATGATCTTGTCTTTTTCTTTTAGCATGATACCACTATAGTTAAATTGATTGATCAATACATGAGATTTTAATTCCTATAAGAGATCGTTGCCTTTGCCTGCGGAGATCGATCCAGCGAGAGACATTACTACTTTAGCTAAGAGAACATTTACAACTAATCAGAAATCCCAGCGGTGGCAACTATATCGACTCTATTTTGTGGACTCTGGTCCGAAATGGTTATGTTGCGGATATATATTTCCCGACAGACCATCATGAACATTGCGCATGCACATACAGTACTTACATTTCAGACCCAAACTTACGAGACAGACTTATAACGAATCACATCCATAAAAACCACAAATAAACCATCCAATCTTACCGAGTGAAATTGAATCAAAAGCCCCAGGCATCATTTTACTCAAGATCAGCTACGTATTATTACCTGAAGTCTAGAACGTCCAATAATGGACCAGAGTTAATCTCTTTTTAGTCGCCTCGCCCCACCATCTGGGCATATATCTTGTTCGAGACCGTGGAAGATGGGGAGGGTAATTTAAACATGCTACATATTATTGCACTACGGTCCTGGAATAAGTGATAGAATGTATGTATGTACAACAGGGCATGCACAAATTCGGGGATGAACCTTGGCTTTTTTGTTTGACTGTTCCTGGCGTGCTTGGCATTATTTGTCTGCATGGCTTCGCAGCGGCAGACTTGACGAAGACGGACACGGGAAGTCCTTGTGATAATTTTGGAGGATTTGCTAATAAAGTCTAGATACCTGCAGTGTCTCGTTGAAAGGGGATGAAAGACGTCTTGTGTTACTCTGAAAGCGACTTATCCTGGATGATGTGATGTTGAAAATACGTCCGGAATCGGATACAGCATCGGAACTCGGTTGTTGATCGATTTACCTTTCATGAGCAGATTGAGAGATGATAGTAGATGAGATATTTAACTAGTATATATACATGTGGGTGATCCTGTCGAGTATTGACCTGCTTGATATGTAGAGTAGACGGGGAAGAAACAAGCATTGTTTTGAACGGCAACTATCAGAAGGTAAAGTGATAGACTTCTTGTCTATCAGAAATGGCTTTCTCCTTTCCTCAAATTACTACCTCGTTATAGTTACCCTCTTCTCTACGACTGTCAAAGACTCAAAAGGGAACAGAACATCTACATCCCTGGCTTTGTAGGAGAGGGTTGCGCGTCCGGATCTGCTTGTAATGTGATGATTCCTGGCCGTGAGTTCCGTAGGATGATTGTGATCCTTTCTCTCTAAGAATAGATACTCTCTACTCTCGAGTAAGGGAAGATGGCGCAGTTCTCCTTGTTCCCTATCCCCGTCCATGTCCCTGTGGCATCATGCTGATGTCCAGTAGTGCTGTGGCTCCAACGGGCTGGATTGGACTGCCTGGCCAATGTCCAACAAGCTGTCAACAAAGCGCGGCCATTTTTAGAGTCCCACTGGGTGACATCAAGCTGTCTCAGTCAGATACAGACCGGCGTTGGATGTTTCAGCAGCTGCGGCTGCGCGGACGGGCGCCTCGACGACGCTCTCGACCGGACGAGCTGGCGCCCCGGATGGGCTTCCGTGATGTGACTGGGTCTGTGGGAGAAGATCTGCTGTGCTGGGCGCTTATGGTTGAGCGTCTTGAGGGTCTGGAGAGGCGCTGATGAGTCTAGTTGGTGAAATCCCCTCGCCGGTGGGCTCGTGCTGGGGCTCGTGGTGAGCGGCTGAGCAACGGGCCTGCCCGAACACTCGCAGGGGGCAGTTGGTCTTGTCTCTTGTTCTGTTCTGGACGAACTTCCATCAACGCTGCCCATCGCACCTTTTTTTCTTCTTGCTTTGCTTGATTGCTTGACGCTCGTTCTCCCCTTTCTTCTTCCCATTCTCTGTGTGTGTTGTTGAGACTTGCTCGTCCGTGAGCTGCTCGCGACTCCCGGCTTGGATCGACCGCCGCCGGGCTCCGACGCAACTGCGCCGCGTGTACGCTGGACCGCCCAAGTGAGGAGTAACTAGTCGAACTCTCCAGTATCTCCAAGGCTCCAAGTCGAACCTGTCGTCGCTTCTGCCTCTGAATTCTCCTCCCAGTTGACGAGCTGGCTGCCGCTCTGGCTGACCCAAACGAGTTGTTTCTGCCTTGTGAGGGGCAAAACAATCTCACAATGTCTTCACCTGCGCCGCTGCTCAAACCCCCCGTCCCTCGTGCTCGCAACAACTCAGGATCGCGAACTCCTCGCCTTACACTGGGAATCCCTCCTTCGCCCAATGCCAGACCAGTGAATCCAGAGGGAAATGCCGCCCTGCCCGAACTCCCCAAGCTGCAACGGCCCTCGAGCCGGCCAGCCCCGCCCCAGCTCAGACTGGCTACTCCCATGGGATCCCAGCAGATGCCACAGGAGGGAGGCTCGTTACGTCCCAGTGATCCAAATGGCCACTCGAGAAATGGGAGCGCTACGAATACAGAGGGCAAGGGAAGCGGTCCAGCGTCGGCATCCTCGTCGACATACTCCGCTTTGTCGTTCGCTATGCTCCGGCAACCCCACGGTGGCACCCCGGATCCATCCTCAGCAATCAGTTCGGTGTACTCGGATCGAGATGGCGGTGTGTCGATGGAACGGGAAAACAGCGTGAACGGTCTTTTGCCCGATCTGGATAAGCTGAGTTTGGAGAAGGGCCGGCCGCTCGATGTCGAGGATCTGGATGACGAAGGCTGGCTAGCTGCCAGTGAGCAGAAGAAAATCATCGAACTGGGTAGTCTGGGAGAAGGTGCTGGGGGTGCCGTGACGAGGTGCATGTTGAAGGGCGGCAAGACCGTCTTCGCATTGAAGGTGGGAATTGACAGAATTTGTCTGCCGTAGAAGCTGGTTGCTAACATACGGTCTGTGTCCAGATCATCACCACGGACCCGAATCCCGATGTGAAAAAACAGATTGTGAGAGAGCTCAATTTCAACAAGGACTGCGCGTCGGAACACATCTGTCGCTACTACGGAGCGTTCATGGATAAATCGACTAGTACGATCTCAATCGTTATGGAGTTCTGCGAGGGAGGTAGTCTAGACAGTATCTACAAGGAGGTGAAGAAACTAGGAGGACGGACAGGCGAAAAGGTCTTGGGCAAGGTTGCAGAAGGCGTCTTGAACGGCTTGACGTATCTCCACAGCCGGAAAATTATTCACAGAGGTATGCTGAGACGCATCGATATATTGGTACTGCAGCTAATTCCCATAGATATCAAACCATCGAATATCCTGCTGTGCAGAAATGGTCAGGTTAAGCTCTGTGATTTCGGTGTTAGCGGAGAGTTCGGCACCAAGGGAGACGCCAACACGTTCATTGGCACTTCGTATTATATGGCCCCCGAGCGGATTACCGGTCAATCATATACCATTACTTCGGATGTCTGGTCGCTCGGTGTGACACTGCTGGAAGTCGCTCAGCACCGATTCCCGTTCCCTGCGGACGGCACAGAGATGCAGCCACGCGCGGGACTGATTGACCTGCTCACCTATATTGTCCGCCAGCCTATTCCGAAACTCAAGGATGAGCCGGATCACGGAATCCACTGGTCTGATAATTTCAAGTACTTTATCGAATGCTGGTATGTGAAACTCCAATACGCAGGTGATGATGCTCCATGCTAATTTGTCTCGTACAGCCTTGAGAAAGAGCCGTCTCGAAGAGCCACTCCTTGGCGGATGCTGGAACATCCGTGGATGGTGGATATGAAGAACAAGAAAGTGAATATGGCCCAATTCGTGAAGCAAGTGTGGGACTGGAAAGATTAGAGCATTCCTGGGTCACACTTGCTTCCTACCAGTCACTTCTCCACGCACCAGTCTCCGACTATTAATCACACCTTGCCTCAATTCTTCTCGACTTTAAGAGTGGCTGGCCCTCTCGCCGTTTCGACCTGGCTGTCACACGACCGTTTCGTACATCACGACACCATCCTTTGCTCGATTGTATCAGCGTCAACAGCATGCCTCTCCTTTACACTTTTTTTGGGAGAAATCCGGAGTTGGATGATATACCTTCACGTCTTTCCTTCGATCACGACTTTACAGTCGCACCTTCACACTTTTTGATGAAACCTTGTGCTTTGTTTCGTCCCCAGATTACAGACATTGCGTCGGATTTTGACTTCCCATTGTTCGATTCGTCGAGGACAAAGAAAAAAAAGAGAAATACGAATGCACCTGGAAACATGATCTGGTTTTCAGGGGAGGGGGGAGAATATGCAACCGGGACGCACCTGGGACCGTGTCCGAAGATGGGGAGTCTTTTTGTGAAAGATGGAAAATAAATTTTACCTTTTGCTCGCCCATTCGAATATGTATTTTTTTTCTGATGCTGGACCAGGACGGGAATCTGCATTCGACCCGTTCTTATTTCTCTCTAGTTACCGTTTGGCTCTTCTGAACAGAATAATTGTACATATGCAAACGGGAATAATATCTGTTTGCTCGATTCCCACTTCTTGCTTGTCCATAATAACTAACTAGAATATACTACTTAGCAAGTAACAAGAAATAACTAGTTAGTTGAGGAGGGAGCGTATATGGAAAGAAGTGAGAAAATAGCCTAGATGGATAATATGAAGATGCGATGCAGGATGCAGGTGCTTGATTCATTAACTTTAACTGTTTGATACCATATCGACAACCTACCAGGCAAGATCGAAGAAGACAGAAACCCATCTGAACTCCACGCTAAAAAAGAACAATGAAAAGAAAAATAAGAAAAGAATATGGTAGGTAATATGTGAACATGAAAAATACCCGTTTCTCTCTCTCTCTCTCTCTCTCTCTCTTTTTTTTTTGTATAATTTTTACTTTTCTTCTCGTCTCATCTCATCGATTAACAGGCTGAGCACCTAGAACCCATCCGAGTCCGGTAGCTAGACCGCCAGTGACCATGTTACTGACCATGTCGCGTTTGCGGACGCGGCTTTCGCCATGCTCGCCTGTTGGGGAGGCGATACTGCCGTCTTCGCTGGGCCGGCCGTGGATGCTGGATCCCCCCTCAGCAGTGGCGAAGGAGGAAGAGGCGGAGGCGGAGATGGCGCTGTGGAGAGGGAAGGCGTTCTTGCTGATAGCGCGGGCGGCGCCGCGAGCAACGTCGAATAGACCCATGGGGGCTTCTTCGTACATGGAGCGGTTGCTGCGGTCTTGTCGGGCGCGGGCGCGTCTGGCGCGCTGTTGTTCGTTTTCGAATGCGTCAAGTTCGCTGTCTGTTGGACCGAAGCCGCCTGGGACGGCTGTTAGGGAGGCTTTGTCGCCCTTCAGGTCCCAGAGCTCTGCTTCGTCGTTCTCGCGGGTGTGGAGGACGCTGAGCTCTTCGTCGCAGCGGCGCCAGGCGCCCAGGATCTCGGGGAGTGGTTCTGGGGGGGCGAGGACGAGCGCGAGAGATAGTAGTTCCATGCGCTGGGACAGATGGGCGATCTGTGACTGGAGATTGGGACTTGACGACTCGGGAGTAGCGGACCGGTGGCAGCCTGCGTTATATGCTGCGCGCCACGAGATGTCATCCTCGATTGCGGGGTTGGGAGTTGAGGAGTTAGGGAGAAGAGATGGAGGCGTGAGACGAGTGAGGATGTAGGAGTAGGCGGTGCCGAAATCATTTGATGCCAGAGCGGATGAGACGGCCAAGGATATGATCCGTCGCTCGGTCGTCACAGTAACCTTCTCAGGGGGTTCAGCTGGTAAATAATCTTCGGGGTATGATTCGCCATTTGGTGACGGTACCAGACCGGCACCTACGAGGTTGCGTCCGATTGACAAGAGATCGTCCAGCTTTGTATAGCTCTTGGGATTTTGCTCGAGGACCTTTTCGATCAGATAGATCGGATCAGGGTGGACCCGAATGCTGACAGGTTGGAACGGGACACCATGCTGCAGCGTGAGGGAGTAGAAAGACAAGGCATGCGTGGCAGCAATGAGCGAATCGATCTGTTTGAATGAGGTTGAGTTCGGGAAATGTGGTCGAAAAGCTTGTAGACTGTTTGCAGGTTAGCGATGCCATAAGCTGAGACATCGGGAAATATGACTGACATCTCTGCGGCTCTTTTAATTCCACCTCTTGTCTTGTTGCCATTGCTTGCATTGTCATAGGCAGTGAAGATAGCTTCCTTTACTGCAGATTCTACTTCCTCAGGACTCAGAGCAGACGCTCCAGATTTCGTGTAAATGTCCACAGCGACTTGGACATCTGGAAATAGTCAGTAAATAGGAACAGATCTGCATTTTGCATAGGACGTACCGGTTGGGCTTTTCGTTGCCAGCATCGCCTTGAGTATTTCGGTCTCAGCTGCAGCTCGTGAAACTCGCCAGAACAGACCATGATGGGCTTGACCCGAACCATCGAAGGGGGCATCATCAGGGGCTCGCCAGTCTCGCAGCCAGAGCACCTGCTGACGTACATTAACCCAGCTGCGCCCGGGTCTAGCATGCTTTGCTATCGTTTCCACGAGACCCCGCAACTCCAACAACTGGCTCTCATCGTTGCTGTGTAGGCAGATATTGGCCGCACTCCTGCAAGGCATCTGACGGCCAAGCTCGTCCAAGGTACGAAGCGAGATCAGAAGGGCGTTAATGAACGCAACTGACTCTGGCGTAGGGAGCGTCAGCGGATTCGAACGAACCAACAGGTTGTTCTGGAGCAGTGACGCTCGAGTTGTTGAAGAGATGGAGTCCATAGCGAATTCCAGAGTGGGAAGAACCGCCTCGTCCATTTCAGCAGAAAAATGCTGCTCTAAATCTAGTACTTGAGCAACCCTCTTTGCAATTTGGAAAGAACCCTCCAGCGCCTTTCTGCTGGTGTCTGGATTCGCATACACAGCGGCGAGACCAGTCTGCCCATAACGCTTTTTCAGCTCAGCAGCTTCATCGGGTTGTAACACCGTGCCTTCTTCATACCCTCCAAGGTCCACATCATCGGGGCCGTTCCAGTTTGCAAAAGCTCCCACGACACGGTCATAATCCACCAAACTTCGTGACAGCAACCATTCATTCACGTCCTGCCAGCGTGAGATTTGTACTTCTCGTCTAGCTGTCGTCTTCTGCGAGGCCGATATCGAAGCATCCTGAGACTGATTAAGCTTGCGCCGCTTTGATCGACCAGCTCCGTACATCCACGCGCCGATCAGTCCTCTTAAGTTTCTTGCAAGGTCCATGTTGTTCTCGTCAGGGCCTGTGATTGATAACAGAACATTGATTGCCGTCTGATCGTCCATAGACTCTATCGTCTCAATTGCAACTGTGTCTTCTTTGTCCGGGTAATATTCATAGTTCAGTCGTAGCAGCGGTAGTATGACGGATATCAGCCATGTGCGAATCGTTTCGGAGCGTTGGTAGAAGGGCAACAGTAGATCCAGAACAAGGGTCTGCAGACCCGTCTCGGTGTCGATTCGATGAGCACGATGGACCAGAAATTGCGTCAGGGGATCCTCGTCTTCTTCGTCGCCTGGATACCGTAACGGTAGTAAACGGAGCTTCCGCACACGCTTTTGCGCGACTGTGACCTCTAAGTTCTTGACAGACGATACGTCAATATCATCTTCTTTTGTTTCAGCGGGAGAGCCGTCGACAAGCGCCTGGAGAACAGATGCGTAGCTCTGGGGTTCTGTGCTTTCCGGTAAATAGGTCAATATGATCCGGAGGAGGCGCTCTAGATGGAGCGCGTTAGGAAACCGGGCGTGTAGCAGCGGCAGCGCAGCAACATGTCCATTTGCGCAGAGGTGAGTAGCGAGCAGAATGGCATGAGCATTTGACAACCCGGTAAGAACAGCCATGGTGCGATCTCACATGGCCGTCGAAAGCCTTGATCAGACCGGACAGCAAGCACTCCTCACTACTACTTACTGATGTGGCCGGATTCCGTTTGGCGGAGCAACGTCAAGGCGAAGCTTGGACCAACCGCGGCGCCTTTGCCGGCAGAACGTCAAGTCCAGCGTCGAACGTCCAGTTGAACCGATCTACCCCGGACGAACCCCTCCACCCCCGTTTTCGAGCGACAAAATGGCCTCTGGTTACGGTCTCAATGGCGGTATGTCCTGCATTGGCACGCATTGATATTTGTTTCGCCCCCAATTAGGCTGTCTGCCTGCGCATTTCCGTCATTTTTTGCAAAACGCTTCCGCGCAACCGGCTAACCATCCACTGCATCTCAGGCCCTTCACGCTGCTTTGCTTTCTGGCAAGAGCTGCTAGGATGCTACGTCGTCAATGGCGGAGAGGGTGACACTGGAAAGAAGAAGTGTATCCCCGCCTACGAGGACTACTACGAGTGCCTGCACCACAAGAAGGAGGTACGCTCAGAAACCCGGCATTTCCACCTTCCCCTCTTGCCATCGATCGACCAGAGAAGGCGGGCAATGCCAGAGATTTGTAGTCTGAATGATGAGATGCTGACGATTGATGACTGGCGCAATCAGGCCCTGCGAACGATGAAGATGCAAGCCGCCTACCGCAAGGCGGAGGCCGCCCACCCACGAGAAAACGCACCCAAGGCCGAACAGATCCGGAGCCTGGGACTGATAGGCAAGGAGGAAGAGACAGCTGCGGTGCTGAAGGCATGAGAAGAGCCTTGGCCGTGGGCGTGATTTGTTTTGGGGGTTCTCGTCTTTGTTCCTTTTTCTTCCCGGCTAGAGCATACAATTAAATGTGTACAGGAAATGCCAAACCATTGATATCCGATTTGACTGTGTGATTCTGCGTGTCCAGTCTATTGCAGTATTCTTTTTTTACGTATATGTGGGGAGAGTCTGAGATCAGAACGCGAACTACTATATCTGCTACTATATGGTAGCGGTGGTTGGTTACCCGAAAGATCGCGCTTACTCCCAGAAAAAAAAAGCTATCTGCTGGAGTTGAAAAGAAAGAGAACAGAACTCAGCTTGCTTCTGCTGGCAGGGCTAGTTGGAGCGCGAAGTAGATGTAATATAAAAATTATGTTCCCATAATGTCTGCTCGACGGAGGGGTTCCACATCCATTGTACATAGTAATCAAAGCACTCTGATTGACCCATTGCTGACCCGTTACGTGGAAGACGAAGACTAGAGTACGTCTTTCAACGGCCAGTTCCCTAAGGGGACAAGGCAATGTAGAAGATTATAGCTGGAATGGTATGTACATATGTCGGCTACACAGGCCAGCAGCAGCGGTGGAATATTTCCGGTAGTTACATGTACTGCCACACGAGTAATCCCTCAGGTAGATAGAAGATTTAAGGTTGTATGTAGATCCTTGTCAGGCAGAATACCCAAAGATCAAAGGTAGACTCATAGAGCGACCGACTCAGACAAGATAGAATCTCGCCAGATGTTTCCTCTCCATCTGATGGTTAGAGCAGTCCTGCTCCACGTATCCCGCATACTCGATAGACGCTGTCATCCGCGAACCCCCGTCAGGTATCTGCGGCTGTGATGAGGCCATCTGGCATTTAGCTTGGCAGTTGGATGAAGATGCAGACCGACCACGCAGGGGGCAGAGAGTCGACGATCACGGAAGAAAATCGCCCACACAGCGAGCAGAGAATCGCGCGGCGGGATCGTCTCACGTGACCCTGAAAAACCCTTTGCCCGTGTGGAGGCGCTAGCACCGAAAGCGGTTTAGGGCACGGCGCGCAAAACATGGGTAGGCGCGCCGGCCTCCAGATGGCCCCAATGATATAAACAGGCTGCGTGACCTCGAAGAAAACTCGATGATCCAGCGCAGTCAGCAACCAAAGCCCGCAGCAACGACTCTTGCGACTCTGCCCTAGCTAACTGCCCTAGCTGAACCCCCCCTCCACTCGCCACCTCTTCCCCCCCCGACCCATCGTGCTGCCGCGGATGGACGACGCGTGCTGGGCTTAGCCATAGCTCTCTGGGCGTCCGGCTTGTTTTGTCGCTGTACCGTCGCTCGTCGCTCGCTCTGATCGCGCGCTGATACCCGGAGGCGGTCGGCCTCATTGCGCATGCTCTGTATCAATATTGCCTCGTGTTATTTACAGTCCCGTTCTGCTTGCGCTGTGACCTGAGGTCGTCTACTTCCCAGTTGCCGCCTTACTTAGTGGCGAGCCCGTTAATCATACTAGGTAATATTTATTATTGCATGATTATTGCAACGCCGCCATGACTTCCAGGTAAGTTACCGTTTTCCGCCATACCGGCCCTTGCATCCCGCGATACCGCGCTAACCGTTTTCATCGCTAGGCTCGATCGTTTGGTCACGTGAGTATCCTCCCACCGCAGCCAATCATGGGCTTCATCCGGACTGACCAATCATGTGCGTAGGCTGCTCGAGACCGGCAGTACTCAGGTCATCAGAAACACGGCCGCCCAGCAACTGGCCGATGTGCAGAAGCAGCATCCAGATGAGCTCTTTAATCTGCTAGGTCGCATTCTGCCGTATCTCCGGTCCAAGTCATGGGACACACGGACGGCTGCCGCCAAGGCCATCGGGCTGATCGCCGCCAATGCAGAGCCCTTCGACCCCAACCAGGATGATGGCCAGGGGATCAAGAAGCCAGAGGACGACCAAGACGTTGATATCAAGCAAGAAGGTGATGGTCTACCGGAAGACGACTCGCTTCTGCAACTCGAGCATCTCGACATCTCCTCGGTTCTCAAGTACGGCAAGAAGCTGCTTGGCACCGCCGGCAAGGAATATGAATACTCTCTGGCCGCCATGGACCCGGCCTCCCGATTACAGCAGCAGAAGAAGACCTTGACGTCGCGGCTGGGTCTCGCTGGGGAGTATCTCGAGGACGAGCTCATTGACGATAATGACCTCAACCTCACCCTGCAGCAACAGTCACGTCCCAAGCTGGACACGTCTCTGCCGGCTTTGTCGCGCCAGAACAGCGTCCAAAACGCTTCCTCCCCTCATCCATCTCCCCTAGAACATCCCAACGGCGATGAGTCTGGTCTAAGCAAGCGCCAGCTGAATCAGCTCAAGCGCAAAAACAAGCAGAACGCCAAGATGGGCGCAAACAAGGTCCGCGTGGTCGATGTGTCTGGTCGAAAACCTTCCGATCAGGTATCGACGCCCGCGCCGGTTCCTACCCCTCACCCGATCAAAACCGAGGAAAGCAATGGGGAGCAGAAGCCAGACTATTTCTCGCTCGAGAGGGACGGCGGGGACGATGACTCGAAGATCGTCTCCGAGTTTAAGGGCGCCGTTGTCCCTGAAAAGCCTGTGATCCAGACCGAAGCCGAAGAGCAGGGCCTGACATGGCCTTACGAGCACGTCTGTGAATTTCTCATGGTGGATCTCTTTGATCCAAACTGGGAGATCCGCCATGGAGCTGCAATGGGATTGCGAGAGGTCATCCGGGTGCAGGGTGCAGGTGCTGGGCGTGTGCATGGGAAAAGTAGGGCTGAGAACGATGCTCTAAACCGCCGATGGTTGGATGATCTGGCCTGTCGACTCGTCTGTGTTTTTATGCTGGACCGCTTCGGTGACTACATTTCCGACAATGTTGTCGCTCCCATTCGAGAGACAGTCGGCCAGACTCTTGGCGCTCTGTTGTCCCACTTGCCGGCCAAGTCAGTCGTTGCAGTCTATAACATTCTTCATAGGATCATCATGCAATCGGATTTGGGTCTGGATCGTCCCATTTGGGAGGTCTGCCATGGTGGCATGATTGGATTGAGATATCTCGTAGCGGTTCGAAAAGACCTGCTAGTAAAGGATCCCAAACTAGTCGATGGAGTCCTACAAGCTGTCATGAAGGGTCTCGGAGACTACGACGACGATGTCCGGGCTGTCAGTGCGGCTACTCTGGTCCCAATTGCCGGAGAGGTTGTCTCCTCTCGGGCTGGCGCTTTGAACCAACTCATCAACATCGTGTGGGACTGTCTTTCCAACTTGCAGGACGACCTGAGCGCGAGTACTGGATCCGTGATGGATCTCTTAGCAAAGCTCTGCACGTTCCCTGAGATCCTCGATGCCATGAAAGCGAATGCCGCGGACGACCCGGAAGCGTCTTTTGCTAACCTGGTCCCACGTCTGTATCCTTTCCTCCGTCACACAATTACGAGTGTACGAGCGGCTGTTCTCAGAGCCTTGATGACCTTCCTCAAACTGGAGGGCGAAGGAACGAATGCCTGGGTGGATGGGAAGACTATGAGACTTGTTTTCCAGAACTTGTTGGTCGAGCGGAACGAGGGTGTCTTGAAACAATCTCTCCAGGTCTGGTCAGAGCTTCTCCAAGCCCTGGAGAGTCGTGGTTTCTTCAAATCAGAAGGCGAATTGGTCTCTCACGTCCAGCCGCTGATCACCCTGAGTCTGGGTCCGTTTGGAGTTCCCCGATATCCGATACCGATGAATACCTCGTTGTTTATCAAACCATCTGGATTGCCCTATTCGAGTGCAGCGATTACTCCTGCAAAGTCTGCCTCTCCCGGTGCTTCCACACCTGCTGCGGAACAACCAGCCAAAGGACGCAGACGTAAATCGGAGAAGAAGGAGGTTGCTCTCCCTTCAACCCACAATGTGGATGGCCACATGCTTCAAGGTGATGTCGACCTCGTGGGAGCTGAGACTCTCATGAGATCGAAGATCTATTCTGCGAAGGCTCTCGGAGAGTTCTTGACGCTGTGGGATAAACACGAGCTGCCAAGTCTTTGGCAACTTATTCTTTCCGGCATCAACTGGCCGGCATCAAGCTCTCAACTCGTTGCTTCGATGATTGTCGAAGAATACGCAAGGAAGAACGGTACCAGCAGCAAGTACGTGTCGCTCCTGTGCGAATCGCTACGTCCAGTTGTCGAAACCGAACGCCCGTCATGGTACAGTGATATCGCTTGCTATCTGCAAATTGCCAGGGCCCAATGCCATTCTCTCCTCAATGCCTTTAGAGATCATGGCCATGTGCCTCCTTCAAGACTCCCGACGCTTGCTGTCGTCGTCCAAGGTGATACTGAAGCTGGGCCCAATGCCTTTTCTATCGCCGACGCAGAAAAGGTTATCGGCCCTGACTTTGAGCGGTTGAAGAAGAGCCTCACGCCGGCCCAGCGCGTTACTGCTCTGCAACTCTTGAATGATACTCGATCTACTGCGACGACAGCTATAGAGGAAGCCAAGGCTGTCAAGGATATCCGAGACATGCGTATCCGAGCCGCGGCCGCGGGTGCTCTGGTGGCTATGCAGGATATCCCCAAGAAACCAAGTCAGATCATCAAGGGCATGATGGACAGCATTAAGAAAGAAGAGAACGCTGAACTTCAGCAACGGTCGGCTACTGCGATTTCCATCCTGGTCGGCTACTACACCGCAGCTGCGAAACGTGGCCCTGTGGACAAAGTCATTGGGAATCTGGTCAAGTATTGCTGTGTCGATACCTCGGAAACTCCAGAGTTCCAGCACAACGCCCACCTCGAAAAGACTATCTTGTCCCTTAGGAAAGAAGAAGATCGACGAGACCATCCTGATGCTGCCAAGTTTGAGAGAGAAGCCAGGGAAGCCAGGATCATGCGACGAGGAGCCAAAGAGGCTCTGGAACAACTGGCCTCCAAATTCGGCCCGCTTTTGCTTGAGAAGGTGCCCAATCTGGCTGCGCTTATCGAACGACCTTTGCGGGATGCCCTGGCTGGGGAACTACCAAAGAACATCCGGGAGCCCGATAATGAGCTCGGCCAGGAGGTTGTGGATGGCCTTTCTACGCTTCGTGCCCTTCTTCCCAAGTTTGATCGTGGTCTCTACCCGTGGGTGATTGACCTAATGCCCATTATTGCCAAGGCTCTTCAGTGCGAGCTTTCGGTTATCCGGTATGCGGCCGCCAAGTGTTTCGCTACTATCTGTAGTGTGATCACAGTGGAGGGCATGACCATGCTCGTGGAAAAGGTTCTTCCTACTATCAACAATGCTCTGGATGTTCACTATCGCCAGGGCGCCATCGAGTGTATCTACCACTTGATCCACGTGATGGAAGATGAGATTCTGCCATATGTCATTTTCCTGGTCGTCCCTGTTCTGGGAAGAATGAGCGATTCGGACAATGATGTTAGACTTCTCGCCACTACATCGTTTGCAACCCTTGTTAAGCTTGTTCCTCTGGAGGCCGGCATTCCGGACCCGCCAGGCCTGTCGGAAGAACTTCTCAAGGGCCGTGACCGTGAGAGGAAGTTCATGTCCCAGATGCTGGATGTGCGCAAGGTCGAACCGTTCCAGATCCCCGTCGCCATCAAGGCAGAGCTCCGTTCTTATCAGCAAGAGGGGGTGAATTGGCTTGCTTTCCTCAATCGTTACAACCTACATGGCATTCTCTGTGACGACATGGGCCTGGGTAAGACCTTGCAGACCATTTGCATTGTTGCAAGTGACCACCACATGAGGGCCGAAGAGTTCGCCAAGACCCAGGCTCCGGAAGTCCGCAAGCTTCCTTCTCTGATCGTTTGTCCGCCGACACTGTCAGGACACTGGCAGCAAGAGATCAAACAATACGCACCTTTTCTCTCTACCTTGGCTTATGTCGGGCCTCCAGCGGAACGTTCCAAACTGAAGGGCCAGCTCGAGTCTGCAGACATTGTGATTACATCCTATGATATCTGCAGGAATGACAATGACGTTTTTATGCCCATTAGTTGGAATTACTGTGTTCTCGACGAAGGTCATCTCATCAAGAATCCCAAGGCCAAGATCACGGTGGCAGTTAAGCGTCTCGTCAGCAACCATCGTCTCATCTTGTCGGGAACCCCCATCCAGAACAATGTTTTGGAACTTTGGTCTTTGTTCGACTTCTTGATGCCAGGATTCTTGGGTACGGAGAAGGTGTTCCTGGATAGGTTCGCGAAACCAATTGCGGCTAGTCGCTTCAGCAAGTCATCCTCGAAGGAACAAGAGGCTGGAGCCCTGGCAATCGAAGCGCTCCACAAGCAAGTCCTTCCGTTCTTGCTGCGCCGCCTTAAGGAGGAAGTGCTTAACGATCTGCCTCCGAAGATCTTGCAGAACTACTATTGCGACCCCAGTGAGCTGCAACGGAAGCTTTTCGAAGACTTCACGAAAAAGGAACAGAAGGACCTTGTGCAGAAGGTCGGAAGTGCAGACAAGGCTGCCAAGGAACATATCTTCCAGGCTCTGCAGTACATGCGTCGCCTGTGCAACTCCCCTGCGCTCGTTGTCAAGGAGGGACACAAACAATATGACGAGGTCCAGAGGTATCTCGCTGCTAAGCACTCGCACATCAGGGACATTTCCCATGCACCCAAACTTACCGCTCTTCGTGATCTCCTGCTCGACTGCGGTATCGGTGCTGATCCGGGCAATGAAGGTGAACTGGACACTGGCGCCAGTTATGTCAGCCCACACCGCGCTCTGGTGTTCTGTCAAATGAAGGAAATGCTCGATATCGTACAGAACGATGTTTTCAAGAAATTGCTTCCTTCGGTACAGTATCTCCGCCTTGACGGTAGTGTGGAGGCCACGAAGCGCCAGAGTATCGTCAATCAGTTCAACACCGATCCCAGTTACGATGTGCTGCTGTTGACAACGAGTGTGGGTGGTCTTGGTCTTAATCTCACTGGTGCCGACACGGTCATCTTCGTGGAACACGACTGGAACCCGCAGAAGGATATCCAGGCTATGGACCGTGCTCACCGTATCGGCCAGAAGAAGGTCGTCAATGTCTACCGTCTGATTACCAGAGGCACACTAGAGGAAAAGATTTTGAAGTAAGTTATCATGCTGGCCCATATCAACTCACATTACAAGCACGTGCTAACCCTTGCCCAGTCTTCAACGCTTCAAGATCGATGTCGCCTCGACGGTGGTCAACCAACAAAACGCTGGCCTCAACACCATGGATACCGACCAGTTACTGGATCTTTTCAACCTCGGCGAAACAGCCGAAGGCGCCGAGAAACCCGGCGACGCAGCCGTGGGCAACGAGATCGACATGGTCGATATCGACGGCGAAGTCAAAGAAAAGGGAAAGAAAGGCTGGCTCGACGATCTCGGCGAACTCTGGGACGACAAACAATACCAGGAAGAATACGACCTAGATTCCTTCCTGCACACCATGAAGGGATAAGCCTACCTGAAGCTCCCCCTCCCTCCCTTATCCTCTTTTATGTACTTATGTAACTTTTTTTTTCCATTTTCTCTTCTTCTCCCGATTTGGATGCATTTCATCTTGGGCTTATCTTTTTTCCCCTTTACTTGACTTGGTCGAAGGCGTCAGGACGGAGATACGAAGAAACGAACGAACCCTGTTCTATTATTAGCATTATTTATGAACTACTTTTCTTTTCTTTTCTTGTTATTTTCATTATCTTGAATCGGTACCCCCGTTTTCGTTGCATATCTCTTTTTTTTTGCTTAGCATATGCAAGGAAAGAAGGGGGAAAAGAGAGAGAGAGAGATGAGATGCCTTTTTGTTTTTTTTTACTTTCTCTTGTATTAGTATTTAACTGGTTAGATAGATATTAGTACACTTATGATTTTCTTCCAGAATCAGATGCGGAAATGAAAATGGTGTACATGAGAGATTCTTTTACGGTTCTTATTTCCCTTTCCTAGAGAGAAAAATATCATTGCCACCCCGAAAATTAATTATGTGTATCTAAATAATAATAGCAATATAGTACAACGTACATGATCTCTTATTGAATATGATAATATCTTACTCAGATTCAAAACAGCAGATAAACTAGTTACCCCAATTTACTTTACACAGGAAGGAACATGGCAAGAAAAACAGCAAGCAATATGCACTGGTGGAAAGTAAAAACAGAAAGCATTTTGGTGGTAAATTAACCCGTAGCAAGTAGGCATGCTTTCTGAGCAACCCAAGCATTAACAAGAAGAAGAGCAGAGAGATGAAACGTGATCCAGTCACATCCCACACAAACAGGAACCCATGAAGATTTGTCTTGATGATAACTATGTGAGCTCCATTCGCATCCCTGGATCATGCACACGTATTTGGAATGGAATGGAAAGATCTGAGAGGAAAGAGGAAAAAGGGAAAAGGGAAGATCACAAAAGGATTCAACCACAAAACGCCAAACGACCATCACTCTGGATTCTTTGATTAGAACGCCGAAAACAATGTGTCACTGAGACAAAACTCAACGTACGAGGCGTGGAGGAAAAGTTATTTCAATCTAATGATTCATGAAAGGCGTAAGGGGTGAGTTGAGAAATACACCCGAGTTTTGCGGCGACATTTAGGGACCAATACTGAGCAGAAGCTCACCAGGTTGTTGTTCCCCAGGCCCCGAGTCCTTGGCTCCGATAGATGGAAGCCCGGAGTGTTGGTACAATTTTCGTCGAGAAAGTGACTTTCCGACATGAGTCGTAGGTAGAGATTTAGGTGCGCTGCTTTGGCTTGGCGAGCATGTTCAGACGACTCAAACTCAGGATTCGTTTGCCCCTGTCTCGAGCACTAGCAGGAGTCGCCTGCTTTTTCTGGAGGATGCGGCTGGGAGTCGCACTCTTGATAGGCTGCTTCTTCAGAGGGCTGGGGGTCGCAACCTTGGCCACAGGAGTAGAGCTCATCTTCTGGCGTTTGCTGCTTCGTTCGTCATTCGCTTCTGGTGGGATATTCTCCACGTCCTTCTCGTCTGTGCTGTCCCGGTGGCGCTTCTTATTGTTGATACCATGCGGAACAGCAGGCATGTTGGGGAACGGACTTGGCGGCGCAGTAGATCTTCCAACACGACGAATGGCAGGGGTCTTCGGCTTGTCGCTGTCCTCTTTGGGTTCGTTCTTCTCCGGCTCCACGTCCTTATCATCTTCGTTATCCCGGTGACGCTTTTTATTGTTGATGCCATGTGGAACAGCAGGCATGTTGGGAAACGGGCTCTCTGGGGCAGCTGGAAGGGCAGATTCTCGAACAAGACGGATAGCAGGCGTCTTCGATTTGTCGTTGTTCTGTCTAGGTTGGCTCTTCTCCTTCTCTGGAGTCTGGAGCGGCAGAGTTGGATAGACAACGTCAGACTCGAGAGTGTTGGTGGAGGGTGCCGGGATCTTGGATGGTGAAGGAGACGCTTGGGCAAATTCGTAACGAGACTTGGTGCTTGGGCTGAACTCAACCCTCTTCTTCGGAGAAGGCGTCTGGGCGGGATCGATGAAATTCACCGACGACAGTTTATCCAGCTGAATATCCGGATTGAAATCGGGAGATGCGATGTGCGTGCCGGCTGCGATCTTCACCGGGTCGTTGGAGAACAAGGGTTGATGGCGACGTAGAATCGACTTAAGGTTACCAAGACTCGGCAGGTTACTCTTCAATCTGGGATTGAACTCCGTCTGAGGAGTGCGTGGGATGGTGGTCATCTTGGAGAGAGGCGAGCGTGCCACAGGCAGCATGGAGACCTTCGATGGTTTGGCAGTTGCAGAGCGCAATGACGAGGCCTTGGTTGGTGTCATCAAGGAACTGCGGAGAGACGCCCTTGGACGAGAAATGGCCGATGGCCGCGATATCTTGGGCTGGTCCGCCTTCTTTTCAGATCGGCCGGTAGAGGCATCGTCACCCTCCGACTTCTTGATGCGCTTCGCTGTGGCCAGTTCTGCGATGCGGGATGGGGTGGTCGGAGTTTTGGAAGGCGAGGAGCGCTCCTCCAGACAGGCTTTCGAGCTCTTACGCTTGAGAGGCTTTGTAACAGGCTGGAAACGGCCTGGAGTAGCTCTAAAAGCAGACGGATGACCTGCAATGGAGTCCATCTTCTTGAATTCGGCCATATGAGCCTCGCTGAAACGGCCAGTCATACCCTTAGGCTTTGCAATCTTCCTGGCATTCTGTGAGTCTGTTGTCTTGCTCTCCTCGCGAGCTTGTTCCGCTTTGTCGAGAATCATCTTTGCTTTGATTCTAGCCACATCTTCGCGAACATTTTCCATGAGCTTTCTTGCTTCCTCGCTCAGCTGAGCGTCCTGGGGGAATTTGAACTCGTATGCGGGCGTGCCAAAGTCGCTCCGCGGCGAACACCTCGCCTTGGTGGGAGTGCTCTCCAGGATTCCGTCCTTGATCACGTTTCCGTTCGCATCGCGTTTGATAGGATTGAAGCCCAAAATGAGGCCAGTGTCTGGTTGCTTCGTCGTGCTGTGCCGTGCTTTGCTCGGGTGCATCTCTTCACGCGGTGGCTTGACGTCGCCGGCAGTGGTGGGAGTCTTGGTCAGCGGCGACTTGGTTGCGGATGCAGACATCTTCCCCTGGACAGACTTGGTAGCCGGCGTCGACATGACTGTCTCGATGTTGGGCTGCGAGCCAACTTCGGGGGTTTCATCGCGTTCCGTAAGAGCAGACAGCTTTGCAACCGTTGCGGGTGATGGCTTTGCTTCCTGAGTTCGTATTTCCTGTTAGCGGGCCTACGTCGTCATCCGCACCGTTGGGTCTCCTGAAGGAGCGGGCAGAAATGGGGTTGCTATGGCCGAGTGGCTTTTTGACAGCGTCTTGACTCACCTCGGTTGGCGTGCCGCCTCTGAGGCGGGCGGAGCGGCGAACCATGCCGATTGATGTTTAAAAGGAGTGTAGCAATCTGGATAGAGGATAATGGTCGAGAATACGGTGGACGAGAGGATGAAGGGGTGAGGATGGAGAGAGTTGGTGGGATTCGAGAGCGGAACTTGAGAGTGCGAAGAGCGTTGATGTTCGATTTCCCGAAACGGAAGTGTAAACAAACGGCGCGCTTGACGTCAAACTTCACCGCCTTTGCTTTTCCCCGCGGGCATTTTTATAGATTATTATAGATTGATTCAACACGAAACACTCCCCCTCTCCTTATCGATTACGAGGAATGCGCTACGAAGTACATACTCCAATGACAATGATGATCCTATTTTGATACATAACTTAACTTATACCCAACACATCATGACACAACCGTGGAAATCCGCCTTGATCCGTGTTCGCCGTCCATGCCGACTATCAATACCTATTATCTCGGCCTTCCAGAAACAAAAAGAATGACCATCCTGCAGTCCATGACTCCATGGTAAACACCAAGCGCCAGACGCGTTCGTGAAGAATGTCATCTGACATAATATGATATCATGCAACTCACAGCACACCCGCTGATCTACAGACCGAACGGATAGGTCTCATCCACTCCCAGTGGTGTCCTGGGCTGCACCTTCTCCAGAGGCTGCACGGCCTTGGTCTCGTCGAACCAGATATAGGCGTCGAATTGGTTGTGGAGGTACGCCTGGGAGTAGTGGGAGATACGCTCTGTATCGGGACGGTAGATGACACCGATGAAGCGCTCCAGACGCAGGTTCTCCTCCCTCATGGCCGTCCGCAGCTCTGGATCAGTGCTCTTGGGCCGGAGATCCACGAAGAAACGAGGAATGCCCGTGTTGTGCGCCAGAATCTCCCAACTGTCAGCGCGAGATGGGTTTACTCGCATCACTTCCATGTCATCGTCCCATTCATGAGCTGCGGCCACAGTTCCAGTATGGGTGCCGCAGCCCAGAATAGTGACATTCTCCCGGCCAAAGTGCTCCCGGCACAGTTGGCCAATGTTCACCTCGTTGCGGCGGCTGCCCATGGCGGTATATCGCGCATCACCGCAGTGGGAGTTGTGCGCCCAGATGATTGCCTTGGAATCTGACGGCTTGAACTGGAGCAAGCGCCGCAGCGTCTCGAACATGTGAGTGTCTCGTAGATTCCAGGAACTGGCCGAGCTGTAGTACATCGACTTGTAGTAGGCTTCCGCATCCCGGACCACGAACGCGTTCTGCTCAGAACTATGGAACTCTTCACCATCATGTATGTCTGCGGAATACAGCAGTCGTTTCTCCAGAAGCTCACGGAGCATCTGGACCACTTGTCTCTCGCATGACTCCAAGCCCTGAACAGAAGCCAATCCGTACATGGTTGGATCATCCACCCAGCGCTGCAGACAACCATACCTCCGGCGAGCAACCTTGGCCGCCTCCGGGTCAACATGATCGAGATAATCAACAACTGCACGGATGGACGCTCCCATACTGTAGAGATCTAGACCGTAAAAGCCAGCCCTCTTCTCTGCAGGAAGTTTCGAATTCCGATCTCGCATCCATTCCACGAGGTCTTGCATTTCTCGATTCCTCCACATCCACGTAGGGAATCTCTTGAACGGCTCTTCTCTGACCCCAGTCCCCATCTTCGCCTTGGGACCGGGACGCAGTCGTACATACCGGTCGATGACTTCTGCATCGGGCCAGTCGGCCTCGACAGCGACCATATTATAGCCATGTTGCTCGATCATCCGTTTAGTGATCTGCGCACGAGCAGAGTAGAACTCGGATGTACCATGACTGCCATCCCCGAGCAGCATGACCTTGTAATCTGCAAAGGAATCAAAATGCGAGCCAAAGCTCGGATCTGAGATATCAGGCAGAGGACGCGCCGCGGCAGTCAATAACTGTTGGACTCGAGAAGCCATGGGGAATAGAGCCGGAAATCTCATCCACAACACTCTATAATTCTTATTTGTTTCTTGTTTCTTGTTTGTTTTTTATTTATTTTTCAAAGCACACAAAAAAACAATAACAATAACAATCAACGCAAGCGTCTGTCGAGGATTCACCTTTTTCTTTTCGCCTTCCGGGGAAAACGAAACATGAGATCATAATCGGGTAACGCCAACCAGGATCATTATGACTTCAAGGTGAAGTACATACAAACGATCCCGCGGTTTCTTTTCCGATAATCCATATGGTAGTCAGTAGGAGCTAATCTGGGAAAGAAAAAGAAGGTTGCTTTTCGATATTATACTGGCTTGTTTTGATTCATGTATCACCGTCTGGGAGCAGCATCGAAGTACATACTCCACACCAATATCAGAAGCAGAAGCAGAAACATGGCCACCATAATAATCCACACCCAACCATCGCGTCTCCACCGCTTCCAACAAGCAATGTCAAGTGTATACGGAGACCTCTCCACCATCACAGACCCATCGAACTGGACCCCCCCTCCCAAATCCGGCGGCCATCGCGGCCGCTATCTCTGGACAGACGCCTTCGGCGTCCTCAACTTCCTCACCCTCCACCAGGAAACAAACGCACTCGCTCCAACCGGCTCCAAAGACGACAAATACCTAATCCTCGCTCGCCGTCTCGTCGACACAGTCCACAACATCCTCGGCCGCACGCGCGATGGCACCGCTCGTCTCCCCGGCGCAACAGACCAAGAGCCCCTCCGGGGCGGATTACGAATTGGCAAAATGGACGAACGAGGTCCCGACGGAGACGGCCAGTATCATCATTATCTGACGATATGGATGTTTGCTCTGAACCGCGTATCGCTCGCGAGCGGTGATCCGCAATATAACCGTCTGGCGGTGCAGCTGGCGGAGGCGATTCATCCGCGGTTTTTCATTAATCGCAAATCAACCAGGCCGCGAATGGTCTGGAAGATGGCGATGGATTTGTCGATTCCGTTGGTTTCGTCCGAGGGGAATCTAGATCCGATTGATGGGTATGTGGTGTTTAGGCTCCTGCAGGCGGCGGCTATGGAGATGAATGAGGGGAAGAAGCTTGATGAGGAGATTGGTGATTATAAGCGTGTGATGGAGAGAAAGGGGGAGCATTTCGTCTCGAGTGATCCGTTGGATTTGGGAATGACGCTGTGGACGGCGCATTGGTTTGCGGATAGAGAGGAGTGGGCGACCAGGTTGACGGGGAGGTGTTTTGAGCAGATTTGTATAGTTCATCTTTCTACCCCCTGGATCATACCCGTTCTTTCTTACCTTACTTTGATTTCATGTTATATTGCCAAAAAGAGTGGGGGAAACAGAGACTAACCAATACCTTCCCGCCTCGCTTCTGATACAGACGAACTATTCGAAATCGACCGATATCTAGAACGAAACATCAGATATCGTCTCGCATTCCGCGAATTCGGCACCGCGCTAGGCATCAGATGCCAATCTGAACGAACCGCAGACGACAAAGAGCGTACTAAGGATTTGACCAGCTATGCGGATGCAATTGTTGACGTCTGGGATCCGTATATGGATGTGTCCTTGTCGGACGGGTTTGATGAGGACGATCTTAGACCTATCACGAGGGTGATGTATGCGACGGCGTTGATTCCGGGAGGTAAGTCTATGTCTACTTTGGTCCTTGATTTGCTTTGAGGATACCTGGATACTTTGTTGTGCTCCGTTGAGTGGGATAGCATGTGTGCTCATCGTTCTATTTTAGCATTTCGATCTGGGTATCTGGGTCCGGAACCCAAGACGATTCCTTAGTAGGTTGTTGAGTGCAAGAGGCTCAGAAATGATGATAATGTACAAGTATATTATTACCAAGCTAATCTCAAACGGAACATCATACGAAAAAAAAAAGGTCTGATCCAGGAATGAATCTCATACATGGGATATACACATTATCTTCCCGTCTTTTATCTATACACCGGGAAATCCGACAATATCTCTCCAAGGGGACAGAATCCTAGGAAGGAAGTAGCTAATATAAACAGCGCCAATGGCGATGGCCAAACCGGATATCTGAAACACGCACGTTAGTAAAAGCTAGTCATGGCGAGAAATAAGGCAATATCAAGGAACAAGGTCTCACCTTCTCCAACCATGTATGGAACCAGATGGCAGTCATGAAGAGCATCCACCAGCTCAGTCCTGCTACTCCCCACACGAACCGCAGGCCCCAGACTTTAACTGTGTCATCTGAGGAAACATCTGACTGCTTCTCAGCCGGTTCTTCACTGTCCTGTTTCGCTTTGCTGCCTTCGACCGATGTTCCGCTCTCCGCCCTAGACGCGCCCAAAGCCTCAAAGACCAAGAAGGCGCTTGCCAGGACGAGCATAAACACATGTCCGCTCACATCATGCCCACCGCGCCATGCACCCCCGGCCGCTTTGCACGCCGCAGCCGTAAACACCGCACTCAGCTCCGAGGCCGGATGTCCCGGGGTCTTGGGCCGTACGTCCTCGCATCTGCCTCCAGTAAGGACAAAGCTGCGATCAACTATCGCCGGCCCGAAGAACCACTGCGTCGTCAATATCCAAGCAAAGGTCACAATCCCATAACGCGCCAACGCCTGGACCGTCCTCCTGCCCCGCGTCCTCGAATTCAAATACGCCGGCTGCGTCAGCAGCAATACGACGAAAGCAAGCGTAGTCCACAGCCAGCCGATCTTGACAAAGTACAAGTTGAAGATATTGTCCTTGCGAGCGAAGTAGTTTACCGAGGATGGATGATGCGGTACGTTCAGATCAGATGCCAGCGTGGGTGCTAGAGGCTTCTCGACGCGGGCATCCCTCGCGGTAGGAGAGATGGTTCTGAAGATCGCTCCAACGATCAACGTGATGGGGTAGACGAGTAAGATAAGACCAGGAGGCTGTGAGGAAGGTGAGAAGCTCGTCCGCGGCGTAACGGACGGAGAGCCGTCTCGTCGTGCTGAGGCCGTTGTGCTGGCCATTCTTAGCCCATCAGAGTGTCGCTTAATCGAAAGGTGCCTCAATTCCACGAGTGCTGAATGCTGAATGGTCTGGACGAGCAGAATAAGATCCAATGTTCGAAATAATAGTCGAAAAGGAGAGAGAAAAGAGCGTGAAAAGAGACCGAGAGTTGTAAAGATTCCTCTCTCTCGATCCCTGCCTTGATGTGCTTCCCAATCGACGTCAAAGTAGAAGAAGAAGCAAGTCGGAAGTTGAAGGCAGAATCGCTTCGGCGGTGATGACGTCGCGGTCATGTGCCTGTTTTCCAGTTTACCGCGGAGTAAAATAAAATAAAACAACCCAGTATTATTATTACAGCCACTTTTACGCCTTTTCCAATCCAGGTTCTTAGGGGAATAATACGAGACATGGTTTTGGTTTGATGTACTGTTTGTTCGCGATTTATTCTCAAGTGTTTTACTAACCAATTGAACGGACAGCATGAAATGATTCCATGTGCGCGATGAGTATACATTATTATGTACGAATGTGATGGTTTTCTAATTATTTATAACCGAATTTCCCCGAACCCCATCTGCCATTGTATGCTATTCAAAGCCTCCCATGCTTCCCTTAAGACAACGCGGGGAGCGGTGCCTGAAGAGGCAGCTTCCGCGAAGAGCTGCCGACATAGACCGTCTTGGGGTACTCGCTTATGACCCAGTTCTGGCTGGCAACGTCCCAGTTGGAAATATCACGACGGGTCAGCGTCGTGGTCCACTGGTACTGCTGGCCAGGAGCAAGGGTGATCCGGTCAAAGCTGCGGAGAACAACCTTGGGGTCGTCAGGGCCACCGAGGGACACGTACTATTGCTCAATGTCAGTGATTCAATGCTTCTCGAGATGATCGCGCATTGCAAACTTACCAGTTGGGGAACCTCATCACCGGCCACCTTGCCAGTGTTGGTAATTATGGCGCTGACACGGTACACCTCCTCGTACAGGCCTGGGTTACCACCAGGGCCGCCACCAGCAGGAAGAACGGGCTGGGGAGAGCCGTCGGTGGCACCCGCGGGGACATAGTCTTCAGTCTTCATTCCATAGTTGGGGTCGGCGGAAGCCTTCTTAGGATCCGTCGAGTTCAGCCATGGGTAGATGTACAATGGAATCTTGTCAATGTTGTCCGGGTAAAGATAGTCGGCGTAGTCGGTGCTGTAGTTGCCCAAAACAGGGGCTGCCTTGGTCTGAGCGGAAACAGGTCCATACGTCGCGACGGGGATGGGCTGCACATAGAGGTTAGAGTAACCAAAGGTGGTATAACTGAGCCCATAGCCGAACTCATAAACGGGGGTGTCGTTCGCCTTGTCGAAGTGTCTGTAGTCGATGAAGACGCCTTCGGTGAAGTCAACCTGCGGCGCACCCTTGCCATTGTTGGGTTCCATGAGCAGAGGAGTGCCATAGGAATCCAGGTTCTTACCCCAGGTGAAGGGGGTCTTTCCACCGGGGTTGACACGACCGTACAGGACATCAACCAGGGAGTTTCCGCTCTCCTGGCCGGGAAGACCGGCCCAGACAATGGCAGTGATGTTGGGGTTATCGTTCCACTCCCCGGCCTCGACCGCACCAACACCGTGGATGACAAGGATGGTGTTGTTGCAGTAAGCCGTGGCAGTCTTGACAACTTGATCGGCTCCCTGCCAGACAGTAATGTTGTTGCGGTCTCCCATGTTGCCGGCCACGTTGAGATAACCCTCACCGGAGTCCGAGTTGACGAACACAATGGAGACGGTAGCCTGAGAGGCATACTGCTGTATCGCATCAACGTCACCGTTGTCGGTGACGGAGAAGACTGGACCCTTGCCCTTGGAGAGGATCTCATTCTGGATCGCTTGCTCCGGCGTGACTAGGTAAGGGAAGTTATCGCTACCACTGCCCCAGCCCATGGCCAATGTACCGTTGTCACAGCTACGGTCACTGCAGCCGTTGGCACCTCCCTGGGGCGATCCAGCATCTTCACCGAGGATGGCAGTGAATTTCTCATAGCCTGTCAACGGCAGTGCTCCGTTGTTCTTCAGCAGGACAATGCTCGAAGATCCGATCTTCCGAATGATATCCGCATGATTGCCGCGCACGTCTACCTTGTCGTTTACCTTGATGTAGTTCTGGCCCACGAGTGCATGCTCGTAACCATATTCGTCCGTCGTCCAGGAGTCGAAATTGATCGGCACCTGGTGGCGGTCACGACCGACCTTGTAGTATGCAGCGATGATGCGGACAGCCATGTCATCCAAACGCCATTCTGGAATGGTACCGTTGACAACAGCGATAGTCAGGTTGGTGCCCCAGAATGTCTGGCCATTGCCCATGACGGCGTCACCCGGCATCGACATATCGAGGCCAGCCAATGCATCGCCAACGCCACTGTGGTGAGCCCCCCAGTCGCTCATGACGAATCCCTGGAAGTCAAGCTCACCCTTCAAGAGCTTGTTCATCGTGTAGCTGTTGGAGCATGCGTAACTGTTGTTGATCTGGTTGTAGGAACACATGAAAGAGCCAACACCTGCGCGAACTGCATCGGCAAACGGCCACAAGTACAACTCATGAAGCGTCTTATCATCGATATTGGAGCTCACGCTCTCGTCGATGTCGAATCCATACCCCTGAGCTTCTGAAGCCTGTCGGAAATGTTCCTGCTCATAGCCGATGAAGTGCTTGGCGCATGCGATGATACCGGCGTCCTGCATTCCCTTGATGGTCTCCGCCATAAGCGCACCTGTCAGAACAGGATCCGGAGAGAAGCCCTCCCAGTTACGACCGCCGTTAACTGATCGTCCCAGTGGACCAGCAACAGGGCCCAATTGGACATCAACCCCCTTTCCATTGTGCTCCTGGCCCATCGCCTGGCCGCGAAGATAAGCCAGCTCTTTGTCCCAGGTGGCTGCGACATTGACACCGGCAGGGAAAGCCGAGACGAAGTCCGCTTGAACGCTAGTTAGCATGTCTGACCAGGTAGGTAGTAATATTGTCTCTGCTCTGGAAGCTTACCGAATCGCACGCCCAGAGGAGAGTCTTGCAGACATAGTCCACGGAAGCCTAACCGGGGGATACTGCCCGTTTCACCCACACAACGCTCCTGCTCCCAACTTTCTAGCAGTCAGCCAATCTATCCAGACCGAAATGCAATTGGAAATAGTGTGATGAGCGCCAAACGACCTACCCAGTACCAGTTGTCAGATTGACTTTCTCAGCCAATGTCAACTGTGATACAAACTGCACGGCCCTGTTGTATGCATCGGCCCATTCGCCCTGACCGTTCGCCCATGGTGACGGATAGAAGGGAGGTGAGTATGCCAAATCCTAGGGAAGTTTGTCAGGATTGTCGCTAATTCTCATATCGATCTTGGTTCCCAGAGCCCAGCGACAATTATATTATAAAAGAAAGACAGATGAAAATGGAAAAAGAGAAGTATGCGCGCGCTTGCTGAAGCACCGAAACATAAACCAGGGGGCGGATGCGGAGAGAGCTTCGTACCTTGGCGCTGACCACGGTAGCGGCCGCGACGCCAGCTACCTCAAGCCATCCAAGCCTCATACTTAGTTGTCTGAGGTATAGATAGTCTTGTCTGCTTGGTTGTTACACTGCAAACTAGACTAGATGAGCATGCAACCACAGCAGGATGAAAAGAGGACACCGAGAGTATCTACAGCAAAGACCTCTCAGCGCTGTCACTGGGAAAATGGGGTCTGGCCGGATCTTCAGTGATATTTAATTGCTGCCACCAGCGAGGGACGCGATCAAGGACCGCGACCGGGCGCGGCATGTCGATCATCCATCATATTAATGGAAACAAGCGATGGAGGCCCGAATTCCCCATCGAGAGGAAGGTCCAAGTGGAAACTGAGTGGCCATGTCCCTGGATAATAGTTAGATACTACCTGATGGAGACTGGTGTCACCAGAGAGCATCCATCATTGACGCTACTCTAGTTATTCGGCCTAAATCCTCATCTCGTCTGCATCTTTCAGAATTCAGAAGGTCATTAGTTAGTTCCTCCGTATATCATGATCCACCAGCCCATGAGACATGCAGGAAGCAAATAAATTGGTCGGGTTTCGGCATCGTTGCCATCGCCTGGCTTCCCAGCAAGCGTGGCTGGGACCCTAAGAAGCGCCTCCCCCGCAGTTGGCCCTGCAGAGCTCATTACATATTATTAGGGATGCTACGTTGCTATGGAGGACGAAAAGCTTCGCCTGTCCATCTCTGTAGCAGTGGCTGGCCGGTTAAATCGGCCATGGCTGCAGTTCGGTAGCACGGAAGGGGTACATCAATAATAGATAGTCTGTGCCCTGAGGACTCTGCTGACACCGCTCGATCTAAACGAACTGAAGACCTTCTGGAAAGAGGGGGAGATAATCCGTATTATTGATTAATGAGAAAAACATATCTTGGCAGTAACTAAGGTAACTAACTAACTTACAACCTTACTGATCCGATAAAACTCCGTCTCTTCTGGGCCAGTTAGTAGTGGCAGGCTAAAGCTATATTCTTCCGCAAACAAGGGGTTTCTCCAGTTTTCCGATCAAACAACCTCGATGCTTACTTTACAAGCAACTATCATATCATTCACCTGGCATTATGAACCGCCTAGAGATCAGAGTCGCTATAGTTAACTAACTATTAGTGAATTACCAGCCTCCAGCTTACTGAGAAAGAGAAAAAGAAAAAGAAAAGGGGATGGCTGCGGACATCCTGTATGAATTATCCCCTGAACTACCGCTAACTAACTAGTTATTATTGCCAAATCCTCACAGCTGACCTTGAGTATGGAGTAGAGTTGACACAGAAGATTTTAGCAGCAGCGGAGCAAACGGTCTGCCAATGAAACGAACACCAGCCTACGGGATATCTAGTTAGCATCCACGAAGTATTTTAGATCAACTGCTTTCGCTCTCTTCACGACGTCACATTCCCCACACGACGCGAGCTGGTCCTGGGGGAGGGGGGCGACATTCCGCGGGAATGGAAATCTGGAGGAAATTTCCAGACCATCAGCACAAACGGTCAGATATTACGATCTGAACCGCATGGTACTACGGAGTATACGAGGATGATTACTGCTCAATTGGCTGGAAATGAAATGTGACCGTTGTACATACTACTACACAGGCATACTTTTCTCCTGTTTATCCAGTGGTTTTGATCACATGGAACTTTAGACTCTGGGCCCAACTGATCCAACAGTTGGAAATAAGGTAGATCTATCTACCGTTGGGAAGACTACTGCCGGCAAATGATACGGAGAAACAGCAGAGTATCTTATCCCCGATACTCCTGCGAACAAGCGGAGGCAAAAGGGAGTGAGACAGAAAAACGGTGATCCGGACGGTTCTTTCGGGAGCCTACAGCAGATCCATGGTCATCGATAAACCCCTGAAGATCGATTCAGATCAACACCCTTTTCGGGGGTCCTCGCTAAAATTAGATAGACATCGTTGTGGTCATTATTATTAATCATTACTGAGGGCTCCTTAACTACCATCTACTTCTATGATAGATACGATTGTCGTCTACGGAGCAGTAATACCTCTACCTGGGCATTATTGACGGAAATTTCGCGAAGATCAACCCCGCTTCACGAAATAATTCCTATTTACCCGGAAACGAGCATATCGGATATACGCACTGACCTGGCAGAAGCCACCATTCCCACACAACATTGGAAGCTTCGGCTCTAGTCTAGCCGTCGAGATCCAGATGCTGTTTCTGAGAAACCACAGCTAGGTTGGTCAAATCAACAAAAGTTGAAAG
>MSJH02000826.1:12809-29226 GCA_001931875.2 Byssochlamys sp. IMV 00236 | reverse complement strand
AAGCCGGAGATGTCATCCCCCCCTCTCTTTTCTTTTCTTTTGTTTCTCTTCGTTATACCCCACTACGCCTGAGCGTCCAGTATTTAACCCTGAGTTTACCCGAAAGCTGAATCTCTTTTTTCGAACAGTTCCACCAATTGGGGTAAAGCTGCTAACTACATAACTAACTCATTTATATCTCGACGGGATCCGGGGAATTTCCCCAGACTTCCGAATTAATAACCAACTACACCATGTCGGAGAATTTCCTTGATTCTCTGGCCGATATCGCCGGGCAATTGGACCGGAGAGGGCAAAAGACATATCTAGCGCGGGATTTGTTCCCCGCAGACTAAGGGAAAAGAAGGAGGCCTGGAGCCTGGTAGATGAACACATCGAACGATGCAGGTCATTTCGGCATCTGACCGAGCTATTCGAACGAGCTGGCTGCTTAAATTCCCGCGGCGGATAATACTTTCTCATAAAACCAATACATATCCTGCCTTCAACTCACTCTCCTAGATGATCTCGTATTATGTCTCTAAGCCATTATATTACCTATTCTTTACGCCACCGACCTACTCGATTCCTGTGATGGATTCCGGTAGTTGACCTCAACCGCCAGCTACCGTTTACCAATGTGATAGGTATTTTGCCTATATAACTAATTCGGGAGCTAGAACTGACCTCGTGGACAGTTCAATTCTGTCCTGTCGCTGGTCCAGTTATAAATCCCCCAGTCCCGGCCCTCTATAAGTGCTTTTTGCTGCTTGAGTAGCGTTTGTACGTCTATCCACCATCCACCTCGAACTTCTGACACCATTGCGTGGACAAGACTTTATGAAATCCACCAGAGAAACTGTCTATCAAGGATCTTCTTTGATTTGCAAATATAGTTGTCGTCAACAGTACTCATTTACGACCAGGATAGATCTGTTTCTTTCTTTCTTCAACTACACTTATATGGGCTACCATGACTGGTGATACTACAGTGTAGAGTCCACGTCCCATTTCCAACACACAATATGCGCACTAACTAATATATCGAGAATCCACAAGCATGGAAACAAGGACGGAAGCATAACGTGGGTTTTAAGATTGGTCAATTATATATCCTCTAAATTGCTTATTAAAGATCCAGGCAGACCAACAAGGAGTTCTCCTTTTTAGTCGACTGGCAGAACGCCATCATTGCTTGAAATAATAACTAGATCTACCAATGTGTATGTCCAACTTACGCCTCGGGGCTTATTATAGAGTGTCTGAATACTGGGTCCCATCGCTGTGTAAGACGGTGTCTTAGTTAACCTATTTGTTGACACGTTTCTCTTCTGATAGAATGGACATATAGTTCAAAACAAATCATAGGAAGCGTATTAATTAATAATATACGCAAATAGGAGAGAAATACCTGAATATGATCAATAGTTTAGTTCATTTCAATTCAGTTCCTCAAAAAGCATTAACTATCACTACCTATGACATATCATATCATTGTCATATTACACCCTCTCAAAAGATCCCATTAATCGAGACAGAAAGCCAAAGCATCTGTGCACTTGATTTAATAATAATAATTATTCTATTCGAACAACTTCCCAATACGGTCGAGAACGGAACGGAAGGTTGGGGGAACAGGCGAGACCGGCCTATGGTACGTTGAAAGGCAAAATAAATGTCATCGCGGCACGCTCATTGGTTGAATGGGCGGTAGAGCCAGCCAGACGCTTTTTTTGCCCCAGATCGAAATAAGCTTACGAGGCCAAGATTGATAAAGGAGTGTAGGCTGTAGGGATGAGACGAGGTGGGAAAGGGATCGACGGCGTTGGTTTTTATCATATTTTCGACGAGTTCTTCTTCGCCTTCTTTCTTGGATGAGACTCGGGGAGAATTTTATATATTTTGATTTGGACTTTTTTTTTTTTTTTTGTATTTTTTCCCTGGCCTGGTTTTAACTTGTCTCCAAGTGCCGCGCCCTGCCTTCTTTGGTATCGAGCTTTACTGCCGACTTTATTTACTCGCGAAGGAAAGCTCAAATACTTATACGGCACCAGAAATACCAGTTAGACGCCAGACATCATTACGGGCATGGCAGGCGCCGTGATAACAGATGAGAAGCTCGCGGAAGGATACCAAGGCGAAACGAAGCCAACACCAGATCTAGAAGTGGGAAATGCGTCTCCAGATATCCAACCATCCGTCGGCACAGATGGTCCTGAGGAAGAAAAGACAGAACGACATGTCTCAGCGTTCAAAAAATTGGGGATTCTCGATCGCTTTCTAGCTGTCTGGATCTTCCTCGCTATGGCGATAGGGATTATTTTGGGGAATTTTGTCCCTAGTACGGGCCCGGCGTTGCAGAAGGGAAAATTCGTCGGGGTCTCGATACCTATTGGTAAGTATATTTGATGATGATTTTGATCCGCCGTTCGATCTGAAGAATCTTCCCCTCCTGAAAGGAACATCGGTTTGTTCACGACTGACATATCTTCGCCATAGCCATTGGATTGCTGGTGATGATGTATCCGATCCTTTGCAAGGTACGGTACGAGACTCTACATCGGACACTTCTCGAGAAATCCCTCTGGATCCAGGTCCTATTCAGTCTGATAGTGAATTGGATCATAGCTCCATTGTTCATGGTACGTTGCTTCCAAGCTTTTCCTTGACAATGTAAATAGAATACTGACGAACGGCTCCATTCTAGCTTGCGCTAGCCTGGGCATTCCTCCCTGATGAGCAAGGATTACGGGAAGGGCTTATCATCGTCGGTATCGCAAGATGTATTGCAATGGTAAGCTAGAGTAACAATCCTATTTTGCACTACATGGGCTTCAATGCTGACGGCTCTGGAGGTCCTGATCTGGACAGGACTCGCAGGTGGAGACAGCGAATACTGCGCCATTTTGGTCGCTATTAATTCCATCCTCCAGATGGTCCTGTTCGCACCGATAGCACTCCTCTTTATCGGAGTTATTGGAAAGGATGACGATCATAATTCGAGCAATTACTCCATCGCTGCCAAAAGCGTTGGTGTGTTCCTTGGAATCCCGCTGGGCGCTGCCATCATAACCCGATTCACACTGCGGAATATTTTTGGAAAGGATTTCTATCAGAAGTTCTTGAATTTCATCGGGCCGCTCTCACTGATCGGGTTGCTCTTCACCATTATTATCCTCTTCGCCTCACAGGGACGCCATGTGGTGCATCAGATAGTGTCCGTCATCCGCGTTGCGGCACCCCTGATCGTCTATTTCCTCGTCATCTTCTTGACCACTCTGTGGATAACACATCGTCTCGGCTTCGGATACGAGCTTGGATGCACTCAGAGCTTTACTGCTGCGAGCAACAACTTTGAGCTCGCTATTGCCGTGGCCATTGCCACGTTTGGGGTCGATAGTGACCAGGCCCTCGCTGCCACTGTTGGTCCTCTTGTGGAAGTCCCAGTCCTTCTCGGGCTGGTGTATGTCGTCCGCTGGATTGGCAGGCGGAGGAATTGGTAGACATGCTGATCATAAACCTGAATGTTGGTGGAGCACTCATGATAATAGAGTATATGATAATTAAGATAGATTTCCGCTAATTTCATTCAATATCTCAAAGAGCACCTGATTCTGCACTCGGCAGCCCTCTTCCGCAGATGATCCCTTCCGAAAACCAGCCCATAGTTTCTGGCGAATTTCGGTCAAATCAACGCCACGAGTGTTGTACTGGCTGATCAACTCCCCCGCGACAGAGCACAGAGTAGTGTTCAAGACTGTATCGTGGCTAGGCCAAGACTCAGGGACACCCTCGGAGGGAGGACATCCACATAGTTCCTCCACTGCCGGAGGACACTCGCAGGCTTCTTCGCTTGTAGGAGATTTAGCCGGAGGAGTGTTGTGAGGCTGCTCTGTCCGAGGTTGCTCCGGTTGAGACTGCTCGGGCTGGATTTGGCCGCAGCAGGACTCTTTCTGTTGAGGTTGTTCCCGCCGAAGTGACTCCTGTTCACGAGGCTGAGTTTCCTGGCATGGTCCTTGTTGGCAGGCTGGTTTCTTATTGGCTTCTATCGCAGCCATACTACTGGCTAGCGACTGCAGGGACTTTGCAGCCTCCGTAATACTTTCGTGGAGATTCGGGGGGCGTTGTGAAGTAGGTTGAGGGGGAGGTTGGGAGGCGGTTCTGCAACCAGACTTGCTCTCCACAGGAGCTGCCTGTAGATTGACTTCCGGTCGACGCAGAGCTGGTATTGCTACTTTCTGGGCCACGATAGGATTATCCTCTCCCCGTAGATACTCATCGACGGAAGGAGGTGCCACGCCGAGGCGGGACAAGAGTTGACGCAGTTTTGCATTTTCGACTTCTAGCTTCTGTATAGATATCCGGTTGTTGATATCTTGCTGATGAGCTTGCTTCTTGCAGACGGACAGGTTATGTTCCAGTTCTTGGATGTACTCCTGCTTTCTCGCCCTGCTCTTGCGCTGGTTCTCTCTGATTCGCGCCAAGCGCTGCCGTTTCTATTCAGTCGTTAGGATACAATAGTGCCTTACCAACTACTAGAATAGCAATTCACCTTTTGCTCAGTCTCGACCTCCATTTGGCCTGGTGCCTAGTTTCACAGAGCGCAAGCTGTCGCTTCCGAGGTAGGTTAGACTTGCTCACTTCTAAGTAACGTCACTTTCAGCCGTTGAGACTGAAGGTCCCCAACCGCCAGTCTCGCGCATGCATTTCTTAGCTTATTCGATCGTGCGGGGTATGGGAGACAAGAGTAATAATTGCGGTCATTAAGAAGATTCTATTCTGCTGCCTCCCAGAATGCAGTCGGGGTTTTAACCCGCAAACGGTGATCACGTGGTGGCCACGCTGAGCGGCACGGGGAGATCTCCGATGGATGATTGGCTGCGCTGGAAATTAAGGGCTGGGGCCAAAGAACATGTTCATGTTAATAATTATTATTATATCTGGAGTAACTAGATATCACGGGAATCAACCAGTGTAGTAACTAGAGCTTGAGTTGGGCCAGTAGCCAGTGTCTGGACGGAATAGGGTTGCTCATTCAGCCTGGTTTCTAAACAGCGTCTGTATCCAACTCGAATCGTTTCAAAGCCCAGGAGTTTCCAGAATGAGGTCCCCAGCGACGTAGACGTCACAGGCACGCCGCCGCTCTCGTCAGTCAGCCACCCTATGCCTGTATTGTTTCTTCTTCTTCCAACATCTCGTGTGCTGAAGGTAAAGGACAACTTCCTCTACCAGAACCGCGCGCTTATCTATTCGAATTGAGAACTCCAATCACAACAGTACTTACTCACTTAGTTGACCTGATCGCGGCTGCGCAACAAAACGGGTAGAAGCCATGGTCTCCACGCGACATCATCCCCGGGACTTCCCTCCCCCCACGACGCCTAGTTCCAATGCTGTCGCGAAGTCGACTCCATCGCCTACGACGTCTGGAAGCAGTCGCTCAAAATGGGTTCACACGCCATCAGCAGCGGTCACTATTTGGCTGGTCTTCTCGATCCCATTAATCTTCTGGGACGCCGGCTATGTGCTTCTGCGACCGCATAGCATGCCCGGAGGCAAGCTACATTCACCCATCTGGACTCCTTATGCGCTCTATGGGACGATCGACTATATCTACGGCTGGCCGGCGTTTAATGCGCGCAATGGATTCACGGCCGCACAAACGGTGATGAACTTGGTCGAGACTGCGGGGTATCTGTATTATCTGTTCGTGGTCTACCGGTATGGAACGATCGTGACGAGCAGCGGTCGCGCATCCAGGAAACAACAGAAAGGCCTGATCTGGTTCTTGAAGGAGGACAAGTCTATCGCTGGAAGGACAGGTGCCATTGCGCTTCTAGTCGCATTCAGTGCCTCCGTCATGACCGTCAGCAAGACTGCCCTATACTGTCAGTCTCCCGCGCCATTTCGATCGCTTCTTAGGTAGCTTGTAGGATATAGCTAACAGCATTGCAGGGTTGAATGAAGTGTTCTCGGGCTTCGAAAACATCGGTCACAACAGCATTGGTACACTGATCGTATACTGGATCGTGCCTAAGTAAGTTGTCCGATGGATACGTGATGTCGATAAAGTCCAGAGGCATAGACTAACGGTGCACCCAGTGGTCTCTGGCTCATCTTCCCGAGCTACAACATCTATATTCTTGGTGCTGAGATCATCAACTCTCTCGAGACGGCAACGGCACGCAGCAGAGGTCGGGCTAAGTCGACATAATAATAGTGAGAGATATACATATATGTTATGGATCAGTCGAAGAAGAAGCAGGGGAGAGAATGATCCTATTGAGCAGGAAAGTATCTATAGTTATGCATCAGCTTCCTAGCTAACGGGTGGAAAGTGGAGATGCAAAACACTCTTCTAGATATGAGTATGTGGTGTACGGAACCTTTTCTCAGATAAAGTATGTGATACGCTTTAGGGTCTGAACCTTGTATAAAGACGAATCTGCAATGCTTAATGCTCTGGAATAGTCGAGAGAAACATACTATCTCATGCTACTCACTCAGCGACAACTAATGTAAGTGTCTCTAGTGGACTGATAAATTAGATTTGTTAGTGAATGATGGTTGGATACGACGAATGGCAATAATTACTCCTAGAGCTTGTTCCATCCATTCAACTTGAGCACACACAGCTTAAGCAGGGCGTACTCCTCTAGAGGATGCTCGTTGCTTAGAACCACACGTGATGGATGCCCAGATGGAGAATATCAGTATTCATCGGATCGAATTGGATTGGTAGCTCGAGGTAATAAGCTCACGACGATTGACTAGCATGCCCAGGAGTATATCTAGCATCTAGTATCTACTAGTACTAGGAACCACGCATACGGTTCAACCATAGTTTTCTCGAAAGGATCTCCGACATCCTTTGTTTAGAATGGAACATTGGTAAAAAGCTACTAACTATTAAGAAAAAAGTACAGTACACTGTGGAAAACAGACCATGTCCTGCACGGTTCATCCTTCACTTCAATAATAGACGTCTCTCCGATCTGGGATGAACCCAGCCCTAGTCTGTTCTGCGCCGATCACGATTGGGCTTTTTCCGAGATCCTGAAACGCTGGATTCGGATCTCGTTGCATTTCTTTCTTTTGCCTTATTTTTCTTTTTCCTATCGGCTGCTGCGGTAGGGCTATTTCTTTTTACTCGGTATGGATTTGACCAGATTACCAGGCCATCCCTGGTGGGCAGGGGAGAACGATAAATACGGAGTACTAGTCGACGCCAACTAAGAGCGCGCCGCACAGACACCATCTGCTCGTGCGGTCGATCTCTGTGCGCGCAATAACTAACTACCTAGTTACTCTAATGGGCTGCCACGGTGGCTGGCCAGCTGCGGGAGGCGCCGGTTGGTTATAGATCTACTGGATTTTGGTTTTCTTTGCTAGATAGTAGTCTAGTTAGAAGAGACTAGTCTGTAGGGTTATTATTATTATTGTTATTCTGTTGTCTCCAGGACCGCAGATTAATAATTATTGATGCTGCTGGATAGGTGACATTGTCCTGTTTCCGGATCCGGTGTGGTGGAACAGTTATAGGTCTGGGTAGTAGTAGTAGTTATCTATAGTTAGCTAGTTATAACTATGTAAGAATGATCATAAGAAACGGGTCTGTAATAATAACTAATTAACTAGTAGCCTTCAGGGACCATCTCAATAGTGGTAGTCGGGGCATCTATTATTATCTATCCTCAACTTCTGTCGTGAAAGAAGAGAGGAGAAAAGAGAGCCTACTTGTACAGTACTTTTTCGAGTATTAATATTAATTATTTTATTAGTTACATGCTCATCCGGAAGAAACCATATCCTACCTCGGTCATCCCAGCGATCGTCCTTCGGATCCCCACGGACTGGGAATGCTCGACTGGCTAATCATGATTAGCATGGTCCCGTTATAAACTTTTAAAGCCCGAGTTAGCGTTGCGATCGTGAAGAATCTCCTGAAGCCACCGTCCGTGACTGGCTGGGATGTCTCGCTTCTCGTCCGATCCCGTTTTTCCTTTTTCTCCCTTCTTGCCTTCCGTCTCTTCTTCCCCCGCACCCACGGTCCTCTCGCATAAGTATGTATGGTATTTCTAACTTCTAACTTCTTAGTCCTGTATTATTATTATTACCATATGTATTTTCCATCTTTCCCCGCTCAGCGACGAGCGTTAGACGCACGCGGCAGCTGCAGCGCAAATCGTCCACGTTCTGCTCGGCCGAGAAATGCGCATGGTCGACGTACCAGTAGGATGTGATCTCCATGTCATCGACCGACATGGTTCTCACGCACTTGCTAGTGCTCATTTACTAATAATCCTCTCGTCCGCAGAATTCAGCAAGTTACGGAGTAGCCAATGCTGTTCTGGAGTATACCTAATAGTTCCAGCTACGTATCTCCCCCAAGGCGTTTCTATTCCTAGTCGATGATAGTAGCCCAACGTGGTATTACCAGAAGCCTTTCCCTTTCTTTTCCTTTCTGTCTTTCTTGTTGGAATGAGTAGACTACCGTCGAATGGGGTTGGCCGCAGGGCAAAAGAACCGTTGACATCGGGGGCGTCGCCTATTGTGCAAGCTATCGGTCCCCCGAAGACGCTCCGGTCCCTGCGGATCCCCGACTAGAGAAGTCTCCCATCTCGTCTTGGGACGCTTTTACCCCCAATAGTCTATCAAGAATCCCAGAATTTCCCTGGTTGCTTGTTGGATTTCTCCGCTGCAACCACTAGCTGTTGACACAGCCGGCGGTCGCAAAGAAAGCGGATCGCCGCCGGTCGACTCGACTAGTCTAGCGGGAGACAAGGAAGAGCACAAGCACCAGGAAGCAAAGTCCAGGAAACCGAACCCAGACGCTGGATATCCTCTTTTTCCCCATCTTTGCTGTTCCAATCTCCTCTCTGGCCCTCTCCACCAAGTCATGACCGAGGCTGATGGACGACGAGATGCCAAGCCGCCACTAGACGCCGATGGTCGTTCCCCATATCCGCCTGCGGCTCTCGATTCTGTTGTATCAACCTTCTCGCCCGCTTACGACTTGCCATACCACAATAGCTCTGCGCCGTCGCGCGCCCTGAACGTCGTCCACCGCAGCTCCCATCATACTGGCGACGCGAACAATGTGCCAGACGGCGTCGTATCTCAACAGCCGTCTGATGCGACAGGACTGCCTGGTTCCATCATGATGCCCACCGCCGATTCCGAGTCCTCGATGGGTGCAACAGTACCTACGTCAGGCCAGGACAGTCTTAATAATTTTGTGGGCGATGGCGACGCCATCAGTCCATCCAGCTCCCGGGACCCTGGTACCGCTCCGACGGATGGGAATTCGGAAGGAAGAAACCCGGAGCAAGGATTCCAGAACGACGGCGAGAAACTACCTCCATGGAGCGAATTGAAGACTAAGGCGGGTAAGGAGAGGAAGCGACTGCCTCTCGCGTGCATTGCCTGTCGACGGAAGAAGATCAGATGCTCTGGCGAAAAGCCCGCCTGCAAGCATTGCTTCCGCTCGCGCATCCCGTGCGTCTACAAAGTCACCACCCGGAAAGCTGCGCCGCGGACAGATTACATGGCGATGTTGGACAAGCGGCTAAAGCGTATGGAGGAAAGAGTGATCAAGGCCATACCAAGGGATGAGCCCCGCGATTTGGCTTCCATCGGGCGAGCAGTCGTGAAACCAGCCCCTCCTGGCCAGACGCCCAAAGCTCCCAAGACCGCGCAGAAAAAGAGGTCTGCGGACGAAGCATTCGCAGCGGAACTAGACGAATGGACACGAGGACCCAAGACTACGGCTCCTGATCCAATCCCAGCAAATCGCAACATCCGGCAGCCCGATGCGAGTGGGCTGCTGACGGAGGGAGCCGAATTCTTGCCTCCGATGGAGATCCAGGAGCATCTGGCGGAGGTCTTCTTTGACTGCGTGTACGGTCAATCCTACCTGCTGCTGCACAAGCCTAGTTTCATGCGCAGACTGAAGGCCGGAACCATTCCGCCTGTGCTGATTCTCGCCGTCTGTGCTGTGTCCGCTCGGTTTTCGACACATCCAGAAGTCAGCTCAGAACCAGCGTTTCAACGAGGCGAGAACTGGGCCAATCCGGCGGCTGCGATCGCCCTGAGTCGGCACGATGAGCCCAACATTACGATCCTTACGGTATTCCTGTTGTTGGGTCTGCATGAGTTTGGAACCTGTCATGGCGGCCGCAGTTGGTCCTTTGGCGGACAGGCCCTAAGGATGGCCTACGCTCTGCAGCTACATCGGGAACTCGACCATGATCCGTTGGGGCAGAACAATTCGAAAGCATCAGAAATCAGTTTTACAGACCGCGAGATCCGCAGACGCACTATGTGGGCGTGCGTGTTGATGGACCGCTACAACTCGTCGGGCAGTCAGCGGCCGCCCATCGGGAATGAGAAGTTCCTGCATATCCAGCTGCCTGTCAAAGAATCACATTTTCAGATGGAGATCCCAGGCCCAACGGAGGATCTCGACGGGAATGTCCCGAATCCGGTGCCCGAAGGCTACGGGCAGCTTTCCAACCCGAAGGATAACATGGGAGTGTCGGCCTACATCATCCGTGCGATCATGCTCTGGGGCCGCATTGTGGACTACCTCAACTTGGGAGGGAAGAAGAAGGATCCCCATCCTTTGTGGTCACCAGAATCGGGCTACAGTCGACTCAAGCGGCAAATCGAGGAGTTTTCCGCCTCGCTGCCCAGCTTCCTCGCCTTTACACTGGAGAACCTCCAGAATCACGCTGCGGAAAAAGTGGCGAATCAGTTTCTTTTTCTCCATATGATCATCCATCAAAACGTGCTTTTTCTCAACCAATTCGCTATTCCCTTGTCACCAGGGGTTCGCCCACCCAAAGACATGCCCAAGGCGTTTCTCAGCGACGCGGGTCGAGCGGCTGTCGAGGCCGCTCACCACATCTCCCTGCTGATCGACCGTGCCTCCGGCTATCTCCTCACCGTCCCGTTTGCGGGATACTGTGCTTACTCGGCTAGCACGGTGCACATATGGGGGATCTTCTCCAAGAATGCGCAATTAGAAGCCCGCTCGAAGGAGAACCTGCGACACACGTACCGGTATCTCAACAAGATGAAGCGATACTGGGGCATGTTCCATTACATGGTGGAAAGTGCCAAGGATCGGTACCGGCAGTTTGCTGACGCCGCCATCAAGGGGACGGTGGCACACCAGAGCCGACAGGGCTCCCCGATGTTCCAGTACGGAGACTGGTTCGACAAGTATCCCCATGGTGTGGCGCAGACTCATTGGCAAGACCTGGAGACCAATCTGAAGAAAGAGACGGGCGAAGACGCCGTTATGGCTCAGCGACCCGATCTTCAGAGCGTGGAGGAATTCTTTGCCAGTCTCTCCCCGACCCCACGGACAGGTCCTCCCCGCAAACAGGCGCGGAAGCAAGATCGCGCCGGCACAAAGGATGCACCGACGGAGATGATGCCCCCTCCCGCGCCCAACTTCGACGCCGTGACAGGACTGTCCATGGCAACTCCACAGGCCGTCCTGGGTGCTGGAGCGCCCGACTTCAACCAGCAACAGATGTATCAGTCACCGTTCGACGTCACCTTCACGCCAGATCATCTCCCGCAGCTCGACCGGCAGCTCGTGTACGGCGCGTATGCTGGGTTGGAGCCCACAATGGCCCACAACCAGATGCCCGTGCCGATTCCAAGCGAACCGGCGGCTCCGCAGAACGGGGCTGCGGTCTGGGGAGATCCGTTTGCGATGAATGGAACGCCGGCCGGGACGGGCGAGTTCTTTCAGCCAAGTGCGTGGTTCCTGCCATTCAACTTGGATCCCGTCGGGGCGGGCATGTCGATGGATGGCTCGCCCCCCGATCAGACCGGTGGCGGAGGGAACATGATGAGTCCGTATGCGATGGGTATGACGGGGATGGGCACTCCAGGGAACGTGCCTCCCCAGTGACCACACGAATGAACGTGTGTGTATCAGGCATAAGCAATCCAGCGACAGCAGACATGGGGACACGATTCGATTTAGCCACGGTTTTGGAGCGGGTGTTATAGATATATATATGCTTTTTGGCAGGGGTCAAAAGGCGAAAGCATCTTGGAGTTGCGACTGTTTTTTCTTGTTCTTTTTTTTTTTCGCCTTGTCCTCTTGAGTGTGTGAGAGTGTATGTGTGTCGATATCTAAGTATCGTCTTCTGTAACTATCTTACCTCATCGGTTGATCTGTTGATCGATCGGAAATATCTATATATCCATACCAGGACATGGCTTGTATCTAATGAGCGATACCAACCAGACTTGTTATTTTTCACCATTTCAGTTTGTTTTTTCTTTTCTTTCTACGATACCGTCATGGCACCAGCTGAATTACTATGAGAGAAACGACAATCGAAACGAGATGACTCATCTATGTACATACAAGTGTCTTGCAGTAATAATAAGGGAAAAGAAAACACAAGAAAACTAGTCCAAAGTCATCCTTAATTGATTTAAGAGTGAAGTCAAATAACTAACGAGGAGTGGTCGGTGGTTGTGTAGATCATAGTAAAAATATTATATTATTACTATAATTACTCTGTAGATGTTCTGGAATCCTTCGTCGAAAGGAGGGGAACGGAAAAGCCAAACGGAAAATGGAAACTTGGCCAGGAACGGAGATGAGGTTCCATGGTTGAACTCATTCTAGTTTCCCAGTTTCTAGTTTACCTAGATTAACTATCTATCTATCTATTCGAGATTCAGAGTAAACAACTTTAGTGGTAGTTAACTTAGCTTCGATAAGTTAGATAGGGTGAATGGCGGGGTAATTGATTAAGTATGGTAGATAGTAGACTCGAGGACATAAGTAAGTAGATAGAATACCTCTCTGCATCTAGAGAATCTAGAACACCTGGCCCTTTGACTGCTGACCTTTCTACAGATTCCATCTTCTTCTGCTTCATCTTCAGCTTCGTCTTTCCATTTGACGCGTTGGCGGCTGCACAGTGACATCACCCGATTGGCTTTTTCCACTTTCCAGCCGATCATCGATCATCCAAGACAAGACAAGACAAGACAAGACAAGACAAGACAAGCTGACTCTCATCCTGATCCTCAGCTCATCATCATCATCCTCCTCCTCCGCCTAGTTGATAATCCGTGCGCCCCGTCTGGCTTGCTGGGCTGTGTCTGGCTGTGTCGGGCTGCTAGTACTATCCTCTTCTTCTTCTACTTCCCGGCCTACTTAGCAGTCTACTATCTTCCCCTCCTCTCCCACTTCTCGATCTTTCGTTCTGAGAGTTACTCCTGGCGTCTGCACGTTCTTCGTTAACTGGTTCTAGCCCATTCCATCACGGGTTCCTTCGCTGTCGATGTGCTTGTTGGATGACCACTCTCGTGCTTGAATCGATACCTTCTCACGGCGGGGTTACTGAACAACCAGAAACCATCTCTCCAGAGAGGATTAGTAGTGTACTACTCTTCGATCACACAGTTGCTCATCACTCAGTCACTTATCATTAACCGGACGGGCACTCGTGCGGTAACTACCACTCCCTCCCATCGAAACTGGTGCCATGGCGCCTCGGTCATCCCGCGAGTTCTTCGAGGAGGACCTGTATGAACGGGATCGATACTCCAACGGTGGTCGACGGGACCGCTTCGTGGAAGAAGATATCGACTTCCGTCGACGGTCTGGACCCCCGGTGCGAGAGCTTGAACGGCTGCGCATGCGGGATCGCTCCGTCCCCGATTTCCTGCATGAAGACTACACCAAGAGCCGTGATGCCGGTCCCCTGGTGCTGAAGCGGGAGCGGGACGAGTTCGAGTACCGTCCACGCGAGAGGCCTCGACCGAGAGAAGTTGACCGGGAGGAGATCCGCATCATCGAGGAGGAGCGAGATAGAGAGAGAAGAAGACCAGTCGATCGGGATGAGAGGGAGGAGATCCGTATCCGTCGACGCGACCGGTCCTTGCCGCCGCTGGAGCGTGAACGGGAGGAATACATTATCCGACGGGACAGGAGGAGTCCATCTCGGTCAGAGTATGAGCAGGACGAAGTCATCTTCCGTCACTCGGACCGCGATAGGCGTCGGGACTACGATTGGGAGCGGGATGAACGCTACCGGTCTCCTTCTCGCCATCGGTCTCTTTCTCGCCGTCGCTCAAGGTCCCGACATCGACCCAGCGACAAGGAAGAGATCATTATCCGCAGAGATGAGCGTGAGGGTGGCCGTCGGAGAAGCGATTCGGAGAGAGAAGAGATTATTATTCGCAGACAGGAAGAGAGATCACCGTCGCCAGAACCTCCAGCACCTATTGATCCACCGCCCATTCGCGCACCGCCCATTCACCAGGAGGTAATCACTCATCATCGCCATATCGATCATGGTCCGTAGCTGCTTCCCCCAACAAAACGCAGACAGGTCATGGCTGACTTTGTTAGGATTCGAGGTAGTACCTCCACCCCGAGTACGGAGTCCTGGGTTCCGTTCCCCCAGGGACAGCTTCGAGGAGATCAGGATTCATGAACGGCAAGTTTGCAATATCACTGATCTGCTATTACCCGTCCGGTGCTAACTGGTTTCCAGCGGCGAAAGAAACGGCCGGCCATACCATGACGATATTACAATCGACCGAAGGGAGAGAGACGACTCGCCGCCTCGCCTGCGGCGTCGTTCCTCTGCATACTACGACCGTCGGGAAGAAGATGAGGTCGTCATTTCCCGCAGGAGAGGCAAATCCCTGGATCGCGAGAGGGAAATTGTGATCCGAGAACGTGATCGTCGAAATGGATTGGACCGCCGGGATGAGCGGGACATTCAGGAAGAGGCTGATTACTACAATCGTATCAATGCAGAACGCAGCTATATTGGCGAAGCCTACAACGGAGCCACCCGCGACTGGACCATCGTCGATGTCCCGCCCGGCACCAAACGGGTCACGATGGACGGCATCGGCGGTGCGAAACAGGAGATCAGCTGGCAGCGATACAACGGCGTCCGTCGGTCAAGGTTCATCACCGACAGCGAGGAGATTGAGGAACAGGAACCGGACGCTGACGTTGGCCGTATCGGACGCCGCTACGTGGGAGTCAAAGACCGACATGAGAAGCTATGGACGGAAATCACCAAGGATCTGGTCGTGAGGGAGGCCATTGAGCGCTCTGGCTACGAATTTGAGGAGACGGAATATTTCTACTACATCTTTGCTTACCTTCGCTATGTAAGTGTCATTTGTTTCTCGTTATTTTTTATTTTCTTATTCTCTTGTACGAGAGCAAAGCTAACTGTCCTACAGGATGATATTGCCGCCTTGGTTGATCTCTCAGAAGATATCCGTAGAGCACGACGTGAGCGGATCCATGAAATCCATCGCGAACGCGCCTCTCTGCCTCCCCCACCGGCACCGATACCAGTACGGACACCATTGATGCTGGAGCGGCCCTCGCTACCTCGTCATCCATGGGAGGAGGAGAAAATCCGCGAGCGTGACCTGGTCATCGAAGAGAGACGACCAGCACGGGGAAGATGGTAGACTAGCGACAGCACCGTTCTGCTCGCTTCTTCTTCATGATGATTAACTATACCCCCGAGCTCGAGACGGGGTATATCTCTGTAACTGGTATTTGGTCTGGAAGATTTAATCCATATACACTCATCTCGGCATCTACCTTATGGCGCCACGAGTCTTCTGCCTGTCTATTTTGTGTGCTTCTACCTTTATGTCTGTCTGTGCTTCTGATTCTCCATGTTCACCTTCAAATTCTCCCCTGCTTCATGTTCTTTTCATTTTCTAATCAGTTTCCCGTTCTATTCTACTCCGATGATAACGAATAATGACCACGGGCTCAGCAACGATGTGATGATGACCTATGACCCTATTTCCTTCCTTTCACGGCCTACTTATGTTATTATCATGAATGTAAGATATGACAAGGACGTCATATAGTATACTATACTACAATATAATACGGAAGTCAAATACAAATATGCTTACTGTGAAAAGCACAAGGGGAATAAATAAATAAGCCATTTCTCTTCTACCCACGTTGTTTCGATTTAAACTTCTCAGAAAAAGTGAGAATTTCTTTCTCTCAAATCGAACTTGTATAAATAAGTAAAGACGGATTTTCTCATTTCTATTTCTATTTCCCCGTAGATTTATAGTAAATGAAGTAGTTCACTAGTTAGTCATTTTATACTATACTGACCATTCTTGAAGTTATTGTATATGGTTACCTACTCAACTATATCTAGATATCTAATATTTATGTATAATACGAGATTTTCTTAAAAAAAATATTTCATTTTGCTGACTAATTTAGCTTTTCTGTCTCGATCATACTCCCCAAGACAGTTCGGTTCTGCTAGTTAGTGATATATATATATGTATGTTATATACATAAAGCCCATGTATTGTGCACCCCAGGTTCAAAGCGTTTTGAAGCTGAGATCCGGTATAAACCTTGCTAGGTAAGAAAAAA
>MSJH02000826.1:0-12789 GCA_001931875.2 Byssochlamys sp. IMV 00236 | reverse complement strand
AAAAAAAAAAAAAAAAAAAAAAAAAAAAAAAAAATAGATGCACTGCGCACATGTGACATGGGTTCGTTAAGGAAAGTAGTATACATGGGGTCATATATTCATCAGAAAATCCCAAGACTAATAAAAGGAAGGTATTTCTGGAAATACAAGAGTCGAAAAAAAAAAAGATTTTAAATACCCAGAGTGGGGAAGAAAGTGGTCATGACATCAGATCCACGTTTAGCAGGTGGTGATATACAGACCGATAGGAGAGGGGTTGTAGTCCTGGAAGTAGTTGAGGTCGGTAGAGCCGGCGTTGTTGATCTCGTAAGAGACGGTCTGGCCAGCCGGGCAGGTGAAGGTGGAGATGGTGTAGTTGTGGCCAGGAGAGACGGTGAAGGTACCAAGCTCGCTCTTGACACCCGGGGCGTTGCTGTAGCTGGTCGACTGTTGGGCCGGGGAGTCCAGAGAAGCGAAGCGAACCTCGCCGTTACCGCTGAAGCTGAAAGAAGAGGTCTCGAGGTCCTTCTGCTCGGGGAAGAGGAAGACGAGAGAGCACTGCTTGCCAGAGTCCGAAGAGGGGATGTCGAAGTTAAAGAGAGAAGAGATGGTAGAAGTGACGGTGCCATTGTAAGAGGTGCCAGGAGCCTTGCTTGGAGCGGAAGAGTCAATAGGGATGATCAAGTGAGGGAACTCGTAGTTGCCTTTCTGGAGGGTAGTGCCGCATCCTCCAGAGCTGGAGGAAGGCTGGGGAGCAGGAGTGCTGGCAGAAGGCGAGACACTCGCCTCCGGAGAGGCCGCGGCACTAGATTCGGGAGCCGGGGCAGGAGAGGCCGCGGCGCTAGACTCTGGAGCCGGAGAGGCCGCGGCACTGGATTCAGGAGCTGGAGCCGGAGAGGCCGCAGCGCTGGATTCAGGAGCTGGAACAGGAGAGGCCGCGGCACTGGATTCAGGAGCTGGAGCAGGAGAGGCCGCGGCGCTAGACTCTGGAGCAGGCGCAGGAGTAGCAGCCGAAGTCGACTCTGGAGCAGCACTGGATGGCTGGGGAGCAACGCTGCTGGCCGGCGCCGGAGCGACGGACGAAGAGCCTCCTCCAGACTTGCAGGAGTCTGCGTGCAAAGTGACGGGTTTGCATCCAGTCTCGGCATCGCTGGTGGTGTAGTAGATGTTCAGTTCTCCGTTGTCACCAGTTTCGCAAGCGTAAAACTGGGAGCTGCCGTTGTACTCGACAGTGCCAGATGAGCTGATGGAGAATCCAGTGGTCGGCTTGGCGCCGGAATCGCACTGGAACTGAGTAGTAGGGGCTGTAAAAGAGTCAGAACCTGCTAGGAAAGATTCAATAAAGCTCAGTCACTTACGAGTCAGGATGCAGCCGCGTCCGTTGCTGTCAGTGATACCACCGGAGGAGTCGATGCAGTACTGAGCAGCAGGCAGGCCGCCACCGATGCGGTTCTGTCCGTCAGAAAGCTGGCCAATTGTGCCAGATACAGAGCCAGAAGCGGTCAGTCCGAAGCAGCAAGTGTTGCTTCGGGGAACGAGAGCATTCGCTCCGGCAGCGAAGGCCGCTGCGACAGCGAGGTTCTTCATCATTGTGGCAGGATGCACAGAAAGCGACAGACTGAGCTAAGTTGGAACACGAAAGAATGTGAGGCAGTGGGGTTCTGGCACCGGTCTCCTCAGCTTTTTGCTTTTCTGCTTTTTGGGACTCTGTTGTCTGATGGTAGTAGAAGGCAGATTCGAGGGGTTGTACCCTTACCTTTATAACCCAATGTGGGTAGGTAGACGTCATGAGAAGATATCCAATATCCAAACAATTCAAGAGACGGAGGTTTCCACATTGGCACAATAATAATAAAAACAATCTGTGTCAAGCGATCTTAATGGAGACAACCAAAGCCATCCCAAAGAGAAGTCTGAGTGGACCGTCATTATGCCCAGGAACCTGACAAGGGACGTGGAGCCTGAACATTTCAACCACATCTACCTTTCCGAGCAAACCGGACTCGAATTGGAAGGGGATGGGTAGTAGAAGCGTCATCTGAAGCAATAGGATGAATTGCTTGAATGCTGTGGTGGGGTAGGGCTGTAGAACTGACCCACGGCATGGAACAGTCGAGTTGATCGACCAAAAAGACAGCAAGTTCTGGATGTGATCTCAAGGTTTGTGCTCAACAAGACCTTGGGGAATCCACGAGTCGATCGTGCGTTAGTGGAGTCTTGCTCCATCGGAATGTTGGAGTTCGCTCTGGGGTTCCATGGACCTTGGACAAACCACCTGTCACTGTGGTCTATGGTAGCCATTGGACTGACGAATTGCCAACTGTTCCTTTCGTCGAGTTCTCGAGAGCAATTCGGAACGAGCCAGAGATACTCCAGACAACCGGATGTCCAGGAACCGGGACTGACTGTTCCGGTCAGACGGAGGACCATGAAGGGAACGCCCTGGTTCGTTTCTTCTGCATAATTTCCCACGTTCTGCTCTCATACGCTGCTATTTTCAGCCCGGGGACCGAGGGGTCGAGCGATAGCATCATGTAGTCAGCAATCGAGATCGAGATGCTGGTTAACTATTCTTGGCATCAGTCATTGTCGATGGCACAGTGACGGCCACTCAAGCTTCCGCTAGACGACACGATGCTGTCAAGATCGTCGAGCAGTGGATTTGGTATCGACTATCGTGACGATTGAGTTGAAGAACAACCGCTTACTTACTTACTATTCTTAGCGCGCGGGCGGATCAGGAGAGCCGCGCTTCACCCGTTTATGACGCCATGGCAAATTAATCGGCTCTTCTCTAACCAGTTCAACAACAGGTCAATGAGGTGTTTTGCACGCGTAACCTTCTCCGCAGGTGGAATCAATTAATTATGGATGGTTCTGCTGCTGGCTGTTGAGTATGGTACTCGATCTACCCACCAATTTCGCATCTCTCTGCGCAGCCCTCATTAACCTGCCTCAAAAAACTACCATAGAGAGTACTCTTTCGCGTGCGAACCTTGGGACCCTGTGCAAGACGGAGCGAGCTGAAGCTGATTACCTGGATGGGGTGAAGATCGATGAGGTCTCGGTTGCTGTCGTCCTTGACAGGATCGGGTTTGCCACAGGCTAAATACGAGTACGACGGACAAACTGAAGGGCAAAGGGCAAGATCGGAAGCTCTCGGACACAGGATCCCTCGTATAAGAACAATTCAGGCAACAACGAAGGTTTGCTCTATGTTTGGATACTTCCTATGATGGGTGGAAGTACAGATTGTCCGACCCCTCTGTATGGTACAATCATATCCCGCGGTCTCTGGATCGATCACCGGTTAATTAAGAATGAGAATTGAGTAATCACTACTCAAAACTTGTTCGAGGTTGTTGAACCTACCAGCGGCATGCTGTCGAATTCCATTATTCATTGAAATCCAGCATCATGCGGCCCCTTACGTATCTTTGCAATCACCGAGAATGGCCTGTCCTCCAGACTGGCTGCCAGATCCTCGAATCACAATACTTTACCGAGGTGGAGTTTAGACTGATCCCAACTTTCAGGTCAATCTGTTCCTTAGTTAGAAGCATCTCGTGTTAGACCCTGCCGGCACCAATGACATCGGATGATGAAGAGTCCAGCTGATGGTTCTCGGATCAGACCACAATGGCCATCCAGAGCTTTTCCACACCGCAATCAGGTCTAGAGGGGCCGAACGAACACTAAAGTACTGGTAATGGTAGAGGCAATTTCTATGTATGCATTGTATGGTCCTATTGGTAGCAACGGAACCTGCTAAAACCAGCCACGTGACACAAAAAGCTTCAACGGATTGTTTGCGCAGGGAAAGATTGATTGTTTTTAGAGAAAAGGGGATATCTCTAATTCTCCGTCTAACTATCGTGAAGAGACTGCAAAAATTGGAGTAATGTACAAGGGGCTTCCAAGAATCATCCTCACAGCTTTCCACCCGTAATCTGTTCTCCCAGCTTCTTGACACGGCCTTGGATAACGTCCCACCGAGCAGCCTCGCTCTTCTTCGCATCGTTGACGCTCGACTGGATGGTAGGGGGTACACCCAGGTTCCAGATATTCTCGCCTGGCTGGTGATCGTTGCGCCATGCGTCGTTCTCGCCCTCGGGGAACACCCGCTCGATCTCAGCGGCGAGCTGGGCTTCCGTAGTGATGAATTTCCGTGCATTCATATACAGCGAGTGGACGTAGTCCTGTCTCTCGGCCTTCTTCTCAGCCTCCTTGATCTCCAGCAGCGCCCGAGATCTGGCCAGACGGGCCTCACGGTCCGGATCAGGCAGGATCGGTGTCCGTACAGGCTGCATCGCCTGGACAATGGATGGCCGCGTCAGACGCTCATCTTCGCGCTCCGGCTGTGACAGGATTCGTTCTCTCTGCACTTGCTTGTCGCGGCTTCGCTTCTCCATCAATCGATCTGTTCTCTGTTTCCGGCGGTGCAATTCCAGCAGACCCTGTCGTAGATTCTTTCGCCTGGCCTCTGCCATCTTCCGTTTCCAGACATTGTACTCGACATGAGGGTCATCGGGCGAGACGTTCAATTCTCTCGAAGGCAAGGGAGTCGCATCGTTGATGTACGCCTCTGTTGGCTTATCCACGCGACGGGCCGGGAAGATCTCTCGGGGCACAGGAAGGGTACCCTTCACCTGAGGCTTCGAAGGCAGATCTGGCTGGATGGATCGTGGCACTTCGATGAAATTTGGGGATTCCGGTCCAACCCTCAGGCACGAGGACGATGCGAATCCGCGGACCTGTGTTGTGAGGGTGCGAGAGCTCCGAAACAAGGCCATTGTGACCGGCATGGGGAGAGAAGATAACGGAAAGAAACAAAGAAATGGAGGGAAGCAGAGAGTAAAATCCAACCCTCTCTCCCGTCAGATAGTACAATCAGTCCACGTAGGAAGTGCTCCGACGCGCACTCGACGTTCTCCGTCTGCTTCAGCGCAAGTCCGGAGACCAGAAGTTGAAGCGATTTTCCTGCCTGGCCCGTGCACCACCGACGCTTGGCGGCTGTTGGCCTAGCCCACTAGGAAAATAATATTTTCTTCCCGCTTTTTCAACTCCAATCTTTTTTTTTTTTTTCCTTTCCCTACTAGGCGCAAATTCCGCAACAGCTTTTCGGCCTCCTTCTATCTTAGAAGAACCTAGCTTTGATTCTATCGGTTAGGATCCTAAGTAGAAGTCAAAATGGGTACCGGAAAGAAGGAAGCCACCCGCCGCGAGCGGCAGGGCAAGAATAACGATGGCATGAGCAATGTCAGGACCAAGGGGGAGAATTTCTACAGGTGAGCCCTGCCTTCCTCTGTTCCAGTCCTGATGGCAAGCTAATCATGTTGTTTAGAGATGCGAAGAAGATCAAGACCTTGAACATGTTCAAGGATGGCAAGGCGCAGAGAAATGCTGAGGGAATGATCACAAAGGCTGCTTCCTACCAGTCGAGAGAAGCCCCCGTTGCTCGTATTGAACCGAACCGTAAATGGTTCGGGAATACTCGTGTCATCTCCCAGGAGGCTTTGGCTTCCTTCCGAGAGGCGGTTGCCGAGCGTGCGTCCGACCCATACCAGGTTCTACTGAAGACGAACAAGCTCCCAATGAGTCTGATCAGAGACGGTCAGCCCAATGGATTGAAACAACACCCGGCCAAGATTGCTGTCGAGGCTGCGCCTTTCAGCGACACTTTTGGGCCGAAGGCACAGAGGAAAAGAGTCAAGCTGGGCGTCGGCTCCATTGAAGACCTTGCTGGCGAGTCTGTCAAGATGCACGATGATTATCTTGACAGGTTGGACCAGGCGAAGCTGCTCAGCGGTAACTCTGGCCCCGCTGGAGGGGATGCCGACGAGGATGGAAACCTCACGCTGGCACGTGAACCGGTCTTCTCCAAGGGTCAGAGTAAGCGTATCTGGAACGAGCTTTACAAGGTCATCGATTCTTCTGACGTGGTTATCCATGTCGTGGACGCTCGTGACCCTGAGGGCACCCGTTGCAGGAGTATTGAGAAGTACATCCGCGAGGAAGCTCCCCACAAGCACCTGGTTTTTGTGCTCAACAAGTGTGATCTTGTCCCTACAAGTGTGGCTGTAAGTTGGATCATTTCCGTCTATCCTTTCTTCCTTATCTTTTTCTCTTTTCTCTTATTTTACTCTGCCCTTCTCCCTTCCCTTTCCCGTGTCCTACAGACACGTTCCATTGCTAAGTCAAGGCTTCTTCCGTGCAATTCCTTTGCCGCCTCTCTATGGAAGTTTTGTCTGTTACAGCTTTGGTAGATCAACACTGGCCCGCCGCCTGGCTTCTTTCTGAACTCAGGTAGACCGGCTCTCGTTTTGAGGGCCGGTCACAAAGGGCCATGTCGTGCTTTGTTTGAGTTGAGGGCTGCTTCTGCCGTCCGGTGGCTTCATAGCAGTTCTCTTAGTAACATCCCACACATTCTACGAATCCAATCATTACTTGTTACTGGTTGCTAACTGATGCTCCCAGGCTTCTTGGGTTCGTCACCTCTCGAAGGAACATCCTACTCTTGCATTCCACGCCTCGATCAACAACTCCTTTGGCAAGGGTTCCTTGATCCAGCTGCTAAGGCAATTTTCGTCTCTCCACTCCGATCGTAAGCAGATCTCAGTTGGCTTCATCGGCTACCCGAACACCGGAAAGTCTTCTATCATCAACACCCTCCGCAAGAAGAAGGTGTGTACGGTAGCACCGATCCCCGGTGAAACTAAGGTGTGGCAATACATCACTCTGATGAAGAGGATCTACCTGATCGACTGTCCTGGAGTTGTTCCCCCGAGCAACAACGACACCGAAGAAGATATTCTTCTGCGCGGTGTCGTTCGAGTGGAGAATGTCGAAAACCCTGAACAGTACATCCCAGGAGTTCTGCGGCGGTGCCAGCCCCGACACATTGAGCGCACTTACGAAATCAAAAACTACGCTGATGCGACGGAGTTTTTGAGTATTCTTGCTCGCAAGGGAGGCAGATTGCTTCGCGGTGGTGAGCCCGATGTGGATGGCGTTGCCAAGATGTGAGTTCCTTTCGTCTCTCCTAACCCCCCAGCCATATCTAACCTTGTACTAGGGTTATCAATGACTTCCTGCGGGGAAAGATCCCTTGGTACACTCCGCCGCCAAAGGCAGATGGAAGTACACCCTCCAGGCTGGAGGGCAGAGAAGGCAGGCTAGGTGAGATGGCACGGAAACGGAAGCGGGACGATGCCGTTTCGGAGAAGCAGCCTGAGGAGAAGGAGCAGTCAGCCAACGCAGAATCTGATGCAGGTGAAGATGAATTCGAAGGGTTTGAAGACGGAGATAATGCTGGCTCCGACGACGAGGAGGACATCCAGTACGAGACGTCTGAAGACGAGGGAGACTCGCAGGACAATGACTGAATGACTTGGCCTGGACGTTCATTTTCTCTTCACTTATTTGCAAGAAAGAGGCAGAGGATCCAGCCTTTAAGGACGAGGGGTAGACCTTCTCGATCCCCTGCGTGTCCATACGAGCTGCTCGCCGAACAGGAGCTGTTCACGTCATGAAAAGGCAAGCATGCCATGCCACGCTGGCGACTTGTTCACCGCAGGTCCCATCTGCACCTGAGCCTGCAGCAGTCCGCGGCAATAACAAGCTTGAGCTTGACGGGCAACTGCAGCATTTAGAGCCAATCCAGCTCATCCACCTGCGCTTCCAGCCTCTTAAAAGGATCTGGTTACACCCCAGCACATCCGGGGTTAGCCACCCTAGATCCTCTGGCGATCACGCATCTTAGATACCCCACCGTCCAGTGAGACATTAGCAATAGCAATAGAAATACCCTCTATTTTGAAACCCGAATTGTTCATTTGTAGATGTGGAGTGTGTAGCGTCGCGTGTTGACAACATTTACCAAGCTGTGTTGGCTTGTTTTTGCTCCGCATCATGCAGAGCTCACGTGGGGCCTGTTCGCCGCCTCACTCCACGCGGTCCAGCTTAACCACGACGATGCCCCAGGCATACGGGGAGAATCCCTGTCCTTGCTTGTAGGATCAGTGGTATTTCTTTATTTCTTCTCTTGATGGCCATGCGACCTCTTCCCTTGATGTCTAGCATTGCCAGGAATGCCCGACTATTGCCTCCATAATGGCGCAAGATGGCATGTCGATAATACCCTATCACTCCTCTAACCGTGACGTCGTACTGTAAGATTCTACACCTTGTCAGGGAGATGGGAATGTGTGTGTGTGATCAGAGAATTTGAATCTAATGTATATCTGTTCTGAACAGGCGACATAATGACTCCGTTGTCGTCCTCGACCGTGAATCCCGGCAGCTGGTCATCCGACGAGACAGCAACAGCCACGATGACAACGACATCGAATTGATCGACTGCCCATACTGTCATCGTCCCATGCGAGATGGAGAAGCTAGCCGCCAGGGACGCCATGGCTCAACCTCTGGCCAGGCAGAATTTGTCAATCCGGACTATTTCCGCTTGCTTCATAATAGCCTTCCCAACCCGACAGATACGCCAGGTCCTCCGTCTCCGCGTCGACGGCTCGTTCAACCGGTCCTCGCTGATGGCCCGACGACTGGAAGTTCGGATGGTGGACGCACCCCTGGGCCACAAGGGATATCTGCCGCGGCTTTCTCTCAGAATTACTTCAAGAAGTTCTTCGTGGAGGAGAAGGAACTTGGGAGGGGCGGCAAAGGCGTGGTCCTACTAGTGAAGCATGTGCTGGATGGAGTCTCACTCGGTTATTATGCCTGCAAGCGTGTTCCCGTTGGGGATGATCACGAGTGGCTAGAGAAGGTCCTAGCCGAAGTGCAGTTGTTACAGCATCTCTCCCATCAGAACTTGGTCTCCTATCGTCATGTCTGGCTTGAAGACGTCAAGCTCACTACGTTTGGGCCAAGTGTGCCGTGTGCCTTCATTCTTCAGCAATACTGCAATGCAGGAGACCTGCACAAGTATATCTACGGTTCCGCAGAGCGACCGAGCACTGCGCAGCAGTTGAAGGAACGTCTGAGGAGACGCTCGAAAGGGCAACCCGAACCACCATCCGATCTCTCACGTCCGAGGAAGCTTCACTTTGAGGAGATATACTCCTTCTTCAAGGACATCACTTCCGGTCTGCGTTTCCTTCATGCTAACGGCTACATCCATCGTGATCTGAAGCCTAGCAACTGTCTGCTGCACAAGACCGGAGATGAACTGCGGGTGCTTGTAAGCGATTTCGGTGAGGTCCAGTCTGAGAATACCGCTCGCAGATCTACTGGCGCAACAGGCACGGTGTCGTACTGTGCACCAGAAGTCCTGCGCCAGGAGTATCCAGGAGGACCATTCGGAAACTTCACATTCAAGTCCGACGTCTTCTCTCTGGGGATGATCCTTTACTTCCTCTGCTTCGCACAGCTGCCTTATCGCAATGCTGACATCATCAACGAAGAAAAGGAGGATCTTGACCAGCTCCGTGCGGAAATCAGTCAATGGGGTGGGTTTGATGATGAGCGTAGAATACGAGCGGATCTTCCTGAGAAACTATACACTTTCCTCAGGCGATTGCTATCTGTCGACCCTGCCAGACGACCTACTGCAGATGAAGTATTGACTGGCATCCAAGCTGGCGTGAATGGCAATGAAAACCGTCGCTTTGCGAGAGCAAGCTCTGCCAGTCCCGATTTCCGTTCCAGCTCTCGCATTCAGCCGGTTGATAGCCCGGCACCTGAATCTGATGCCCGACTTACACAGTCACCGTCAAGGAGGACTGCCGTTGAAGCTGATGTTGGCATGCGTCAGAGCCCATTGTATGAATCGAGGAATGGCGCGACCAGTCAGACTCCGGAGACTGATCGTCGTCTCTCGGGAAGTCCCGAGGGACACCTTATACTCCGTCCCCGGTATTCTCCGTCACCTTCTCTATCCCCGTTTGGGAGCCCCGAGCAGGACGATCATTATGGTTCTCACCACATCCACCGACCACCATTACTACCGCCGCCGCCAACTCGATTTTCTCTCCAAACGATTACTTTCTACCTGAGATATTTCTCTTACCGTCATGTCACCTTACCATTACTTCAGGTATCATTCTTCCTCGTCAAAATCATTGCTGCTTTCCAACCATGTTCCCCTCTGGCGGTGAACCCCTGGGTGTTCTATCCTCTACTTTTCCTCGCTACCGTGACCCTCGGGGCACGGAGCGTCCGGGCCCAATCAGTTGCCCTGATTTTACATCTCGCAGTAGTAGCACTCTGTTACCGGTCTGCTCTTCTATGTCTGTTGGGCTTTCCAACCAACACTCCTATACTCTTTTAATGACCTGGTAGGGGACACCGTAAACCTCTCACCAACTCACCGACTTCATCCACCTCCATCTCTGCAGCAACTCACTCGTGGACCATCATGCCAAAAGACTCTCCAGCCGAAAAGAAGCGTCGTCTTGACGTTGGTTCTTGCGTCAAAAAGGAGACTTCCGAAGATGGGGGAAGCCAAGGTGACTTTTGGGATCGATTCAAAAGGTCTACAAAACTTAACCCTGTTCAAGTCATTTAACTCACAGGAATATACCTGCAGACTTTTGTACTCTTCAGACTATTCTGATGTGAAACTACATATCGGCAAACAGATGGTCCCGTTCCCTGGTCACTCACTCGCTCGTATTCCAAATACGTTGCCCCAGTCTCGCCAGACTTTTGCCAACCCAGTTTTTAACCGAAAGGGATATAGCCTTTGCAGCGCACAAAGATACCTGGATAGTCTCCATGGCGGTAGAATACATTTACACTGGAAACTATTCCAGAGTCTTATCTCATTTCACCATAAGTAACATAATGCCAACCACCGGCCATTGTCTTCGCGTATCTCACTGATAAACTATTCTTGTAGAGCGGGGAATTATCAGTGCGCCTATCCTAACGCATACAAAACTGGTTCTTCTCGCTCATGAATACGAGCTCGCGGGCTTGAAATATATCTGTTATACTAAGTGCAAGGAGGCCTGGGTCTAGATGTGCCCACTTTGGAGATGGTATATGCATTAGTGAAGGCTGTGGATGTTTCGATTAGAAAGTAACTGGGGATGGATGCGTAAGGTTTTGTTATTCTCATTTATGGGATGGACCAGAACGTAATTGGTTCTGTCAATGATAAGTTGTCTTTTCGTCATCTAGAATCAATTCTTACTACTCACCACTCATGCCACACAATTATTTATGCTAGTGACTCGATTCAAAGATTTCAGATACATGTTGGGTAGAACCGGGGATGGTTGGAGTCAACTACCAGTCATGTTGAGCCTGAATTAGGTCATCTGCCACCAGGAGTCTAAATAGGCAAAGTACCAACATGTTTCCTGGACACACCCGGTTCAATCCTGCACTAAACTTCTCCAACTTATTTCGCTTTGCTCTTTACATATAAAAGACAAACCCTTTCAAGTCACCTTGATTCCTAATCTTTTCCTTGTCTAAACTATCCCCATTCTCAAGTCTGATCATCTCAACTTGGCTTCACACATTCTTTGGCCTGCCTGGTTTTCACGATGGATCAGAATAGGTCACCATATCGCAAGCCTACTCGCAGGCATGGTTACAATCTCAGAAGTAACACTTTACCTTCTGATTCACTTTCTGCTTCACCTCCAGCCCCACGTTGCGAGCCTACTATCGCCCCTGCCCACAATCTCAGGAGCAACACCTCACCTTCTGCACCACCTTTAACTGCACAGAGACTGTTTCTTGAGATCTGCGATACTATTGTCAACGCCAGAGACAACAAAGAACTAATCTACGAAAACATTCCACGTGAGATTGGTTCTCTGGTCACAAATTCTCTCGCCAACGAACCCCGTGTCGAGCGAGCACTTCCGAGGTAAGTCTGCATTCTACTTTAAATTAACTATTATGCGAGTATTCCTCATTAATAAATTTACTATTTCTTAGAATCCAGTTCAATTCAGCTAGAGGCGTTTTGCGTGTTCATATAATGCCTACTCCAATACATAACGTCCACGTACAGTGGATGAAGAACGAGCTGTTTCATATGGCAATGGCTCAGTTTCTCACATCAAACGAGTTTCTGTATCTAAAGCTCAATGTTGGGACCAGTCAGTACAATTATTATAACCAGAACTTATATTCTAACTACGTCTTGCTAATACTTATATAACTAGCGTTTACCGGGTTTTCTGGCATATATGCAGGCTCAAGCAAGGAGCCGGATCTTTTTCTCCAACCTGATACAAGAGGGCTTTTACCTCGCGTTATCATTGAGAGCGGTTGGTCAGAGAGCTGGCCGCATCTGCAGTCAGATAGGACCTTGTGGTTCTCCGGTGGGGTGGACGTAAGATATGTCATTCTCCTGAAGTGGACGAAAACTTCAAACGGCAGTGTCACGGGCATGATCGAAGTCTTCCATAGAAACCCTGCTGGCGCCGCAATTCTCCTTCACCACGAAGTATGTTGTTTTCTTTTATCTTGGTTATTGGACTTCAATGTTTTACTAATGAAGATTTCTGATAATCTATAGCAGCTATTTCCGGTACCCTCTCCTGCTGTTCAACGAGATATACCTATAACGTTAGATGAGCTTTTCGGACCGCACCTATCGCCAGGTAGAAATCCGAACGCATATTTTCTGTTGTCTTTGAACAGGTTGCGAACGCTAGCGAGGGAGGAACTACAGGTCATGGGCCTCACTCCCGCGTAGCTCGCAACCTGTCCAACGATGACTAAACACGGGCTGGAAAGGAGTCGTGGACTCTGGCATCAGGACATATTGTTATTGTGAAGGGAACCGAACCGAATGTACCGAATGTATTCTAGGGCATGTTTTGTTTTTTT
>MSJH02000825.1:0-28647 GCA_001931875.2 Byssochlamys sp. IMV 00236 | reverse complement strand
TTCTTAAAAATCGATTTTTAGATATTTAATTTTTCTTTTTTTATATATATAAGATATAGGTTATAACCTATATAAATATTTAATTTCGAGTGAAATATCTTTAGGTTTCGACTTTTAATAAATTTTTAAAGTTTTTAGTTTAAAAGCTCGGCCCACTTAAAAAATGGTAAAAATACTCGGGTGGGCTGAGCTTCTAGGGTGGGCTGAGCTCGCCCCCGGCTGGGCCGAGGTGTAGGCCCATAAAAAAAGATAAATATATCTTTTAAATTAGTAGAGATAATAAATATAATATAAGATAAAAATATATATTAGTAATAAAAGAAAGGAAAGACTATTAAATATAAAAAAGAGCTTAATAAATATAAAAGAGAAATAGAAATTTAAAAGGAATAAGAAATTATTAAGTAAGAATTATTTATTAAAAAATAAAAAAACTTCTTATTATTATCTTTATTACTATTTCTTTAAAAAAATATAAAAAAAAGCACTAATCTTTTTAGTATTAATTAAGATAGAAAGATTTTTAGCTCTTTAATATTATTAGATTTAGAGATATAAATAGCTTAAGTATTTAAAAATATAGAACTACTAATAATATAGCTAATCTAGATTATATTAGCTTTATAAATATTAATATCTAGAAATCCTAGAGTATTATATTTTAAAGGGGATAATATTATTTATTATTTAAGGCTTTTTAAAAAGCTATATAAGGTAAATTAACTCTTAAAAGAGGAAAAAACTAAATAATTTATAGACTATTATAGCCTATTAGTATTATTATAAATAAATATTTAATTTAAATATAAAGAAAAGAATTATCTAAAACTAATAAAAGCAATTAAATAAAAATATATTTATTATAATAAGTATTAAAGGAAATATAATATTTAATAGCTAAAAAAGTTTAAAAATATAAAATATAATAGCTTTAACTTAAAGAAGTATAATTAAAAATATTAAGCTATATTAAAAGCATTAGTAACTTTAAATAAGTTAAGCTAATATTTATAAGAAGTTTAATATTTTTAAAGATTTTTAAAGAAGCTTAAGTAGTAAATAGTTTAAGAGTTAAATATAGACTATTATACTTTATTTATTATTAAATATACTAATTTCTATAAAGAAGTAATAAATAAGGTAAAAATAATTAAAACCCTTTATTACCTTAATAATAATAAATTAGAGAAAGATTAAAATATAATAGTTTTAATAAAGAAGAAAATAACTAAAAAAAATAATATATAATTTCTTATTAAATTTAATAAAATTTATTTAAATAAAAATAAGAGTAAGATTAAATAATAGAGTATTAAAATAAAGTTAATAAAGTAATTATAGATTAATTAGTTAATAAAAAAATTTAAGAAATTAAAACTATATAATATATAATATATAGAGAGACCTAATAATAGTATGCCTAATATTAGTATAAATATATAAGCTAAGGTATTTTTAAGATTTAACCTAATTAGAGAATTTAAAATACCTCTAAATTTATATAACTTCTATTAGGCTTTTAATTATATTTAATCTTATTATTTAAATTTAAAAAGCCTCTTAAATTAAAAGCTTATTTATTAAAGAGAAAATTATAAACTTTACTTTAAGCTAAAAGAATAGAATAGAGAAGTTATTTATTTTATATAAAAAAATATATTATAAAAGGAAATTATTAAATAGAGACTAAAAGAAGAGTAAAAAAATATTAGCTTAATTAAATATAATATCTAGTTAATTATACTAGAATAGCCTAGAGATAACTTAAGTTTAAGGAAGAAGCTAGGGATATTATAAAAAATTATTATTTTATTAATATAATAAGATTAAATAAGCTTTAAAAAGTAAAAAAAAGATAAAGCAAGACTAAATAATTATATAAAAAAAATTATAGAAAGTAATTAAATAAGAGTAGAGATTTCCTTTAATTAAAATAAACTAATTTAGTAATTATTAGCCTTTAGATATAATTAAGAAAATAAAGATAATTAAAGAAGAAATAAAGAATATACTTAAGTAAAATAAGGATAAAAAGATTATTAAGATAAAAGAGAAATAAAAATTAAAGAGGTTTAAAGTTATAAATAAGCTAAAAGAGACTATTAATATAATAAAGGTTATAAACTAAATATTAAATATTAAAATTTAAATATTAATTTAGGATCTTATTAATCTATCTCTTAATTTATATAAAGCCTTATTTACCTTATAATTATAGTAAGTAATAATAAAGGCAATATTCTATAATACTAAAAGAGTATAGTTTAATATCTCTATATTAAATATAAAGTATATAATAAATAATGTAAATTAGTATACTTATATATTCTTATAATTTAAGCCTCTTAATAAAGATAAAATACTATATATAGCTATAACTCTAAAGTTACTAATTAAAATTAATAGTTATAAGAAGATATAAAATATTATAGTAAATAATAGAGCTAAAATTAATATAATATATAGAGATATAGCGAATTATTATAAACTTATTATAAGCTAAAAATTTAGAGATAATATAATATTAGCAGATAATAAGTAAACCTCTATTATAAGTCTCTATAAAGAGATACTTAGAGCATACACCTCGGCCCAGCTGGGGCCGAGCTCAGCCCATCCTAGGAGCTCAGCCTATCCTAGAGCTCATCCTTAGCTAGGTTAAGCTTAACCCACCTTATATATAGATCAAGTATAAGCTTAGTATAAGCCGATTGTGTAATTAATATAAGGTTAGCCTATCTAAGGATTAATAATAATATTTATATAATAAAACTCTTTAAAATTTGTAATATATATATATATAATAGCTAATATAAAGCTAAGTATTATTACTTTTTCCCTAAATACCTAAAAATAGCTGAGAACTAAATAACTATAATTGATAGTTAAATTAATAGTATTCTTAATTAATAGCTATATAATATTCTTATCTAGGTATATTAATATAATTCCTATAAAGGCCTAACAGACGCTAAATATATATTTAGTATCTATTATATTTAGACTAGACACTAACTTATTATAGAGCAAACTTATACAGAACTATAACCTTTATAAAGCATACTTAAACTAGTTTAAGGATATAATAAACAATTAAAGCAGTGTCTATTCCTATACAAAAAGCAAAGATAAAAAATTTAAGATATATCTTAAATTTCCTCTTTATATAGGACTTAATTAAATATATTTTTTTTATATAAGTTTTAATAGGGCATATACTAAACATATCTAAAAGGCTATTTTTTTATAGGTATTATTATTAGCCGCAGTAATATCTCTGAGATTATAGTTAATAATATTTAAGATAAATTATCTATTTTTAAATATCTAATAACTTATTTTAGTAATATCTTATATTTTATCTATTAAAAAAATCCTTTGCCTTATAATTATTTTAATATAAATATCTATTAAATATTTTAACAACTTTTATTAAAGGTATATCTATACCTTATCTTAAGCAGATATTTAATATATTATGAGTATATGCTAAATATAGCTTAAATCTAGTTTAGGCTTTATACTTAAGGCAATTATAAGACCTTATCTCTCCTACTTCTTTAAAAGGATAAAAAGGATAAAATTTAAAGTAAGGCATATTATTAGGCATATAAATATAGCGGCATTAAATATTATAAATATATGCCGGAGCATATGCTCAGATAATACTATAAATATAGCTATATTAAACTAAATATCTTTAAAATGCTTTATAAAGAAGCAGGCTATATATCTGATACTACTTCTGCTAATAAATTTCTTAAAAGAGAAACTAAAAATTAGTATAATAAATTTCTTTATTTTTAGAATTAATAATTAGTAGGGTATTATTTTTATTTAAAAAGTAAAATATAGATATACTTAAATTAAACTCTAGTAATCTTTAAATAGTATAAAATAAGTTTAACTCTATATTTAATCTTAGTATATGCTAAATATATCCTTAGCTATTAATTATCTTTATTAGTTGCCTATTAGCAAGTAATTTTAAATTATAGTATATTACACAAACTATCTCTATATATATAGCTTAAATTTATATGCCTTATTTATATATCTTAGTAGCTTATGGGATATATAGTACTAATACTCTTATTTAATTTACTTATACCTATATTAACTATATTATTTTAAGGCATATAACTTATAGTAGGTATTTGCTTTATATATACTAGGCATATGCTGATTATAGGTCTAGGATTTAATTATTTTTAAGGTATATCTAAAGTCTTATATAAAGAATATAATACTTTAATTAATATTTTTATTCCTTATAATTAAGATTATTTTCCTTTTATCCTTTTTATTTATTAAAAAGATTATATATATTTTCCTCTATTACTAATTAAGTTGAGTTAAGATTTTGCTTAAGAACTTATAGATCTAATTAATTAAGGAGATATTCTTACTATAACTACGCGTATATTATATATATCTTAAGCCTGCGTTCTGTATATGCTGACTAGATACTTATAGATAAATTCTTAATATCTCCTAAAGTATATATGTTTAAGTAAAAGTATTAAGGTTAAGCTCTAAATTTAATTAGAGCTTCTTTAAATATTAAGGATAAAATTATTTATTTAATTTAAAAATAAAAACTTCTGTAATACCTATTTAGTTCAGATATTGCCGGTTAGAATCTATTCTTATTATATATTTTATATATACTAATACTATATAGGGGTTATGTAAGAGTATAAGTTTAACTAATATAAAGAAAGTAATAAATAATAGATTTATACAGTTGATATTAGTGAAATTGGAGAATATATTATTATTTATTATATAAATATTTAAGCAAAAGTATTTATAAAAGCTAAATATCTTAAAATAGATTTAGCTTATAAAATAGTACTTAGAAATATAAATATCTTTTTAATCTTAAGCTGAAATTCTAAAGCTAGATATATGTTTAACTTCTTCTTATTATATATTTAATATATACTGATTTTATATTAGGGATTAATATTTATTGTTATGCTTTTATCTCTCTATAAACTTATTATATATATTTTTGAATATTTAAATTATTATTTCAAATATTATTATAAGCTGTATATTAATATATTTAATAAGTATATATTTTAAATAGAGAAGAGATATAAACTATTACTATAGATATATATAAGAAATAAGTATTTAGTTAATATTATCTTAATAGATGTAGAGTATATGCTAAATATATTTAGGCTTTAGTAACTACTTATATTCTATTTATCTTTCCCTTAATTAGTAAGAATATCTTAAATATATATTTATCTTCTACTAAATATATATTAAACGCAATTTTTATAAAAAGTTTAAAAAATCCTATCCCCTTATCTATTAACTGAAATATCTATAGGATCTATATTCTTACTAAGAAATCCTTTAAATTATATATTAATAGGGTGAGGAATATCTAGATACTAAAAAATGGCTTTAAAATAAAATAAAATTATAGATTCTTACTGTATTATTATAGAAAATATTAAAAATCTCTTTTAAATAGTAGAGTTATGCTTAAAAGCATATTAGATTATCTAAAAATAATTACTTTTAAGATAATTATAATATAGGGAGAAATTTATCTTTACTGGGGGCTATTTAATAATATATTTATATTTAGCATATGCTTAGTATCTATCTAGCATAGATTAAATACTAATAAGGCTAATTTATATTTAGTCTATAATAATATATAGAAGATATTACTAAATAATAAGAGCTTTTTAGCTATAGTATTAATAATATATAGTGAAATTATAATAATATTATACAGATTTCCTAATAGATGTAGAGAAATAATAAGATAAAAGTTTAATATGCCTTTAAATATATACTGAATATATCTTTTAGACTAATATAATTAAAAAGCTGCTAATTATTAAATAAATTAATCTTATTTATTATTTAATCCTAATAATCCCTATAATATATCTTTAGATAATAATAATAATTGATCTTCTAATAAAGATACTAATTTTAAGGTTATTTTAATATCCTTATCTAAATCTTTTGCTAAATATATATTGGCTAAAGATAAAATATTTATAGAGTATATACTAAGCAGAGATTAAGAAAGAGGTTAACCTAGAGGTTCTAGTTATTGTTAGAGCTAGGTTTAATCTAGGATTAAGCAGACTGAGCTAAGTTCTGAAAAATTAGACTTAGATTATTATTCTCAATATAGATTAAGTGCAGAATATATGCTAAATAGAGGTTAAGGAAAAGATTAAAGAAGGGATTAACTTAGAGGTTCTAGTTATTATTAAAGCCAGATTTAATCTAGAACTAAATAGACTGAGCTAAGCTCTAAAGAATTAGACTTAGATTATTATTCTTAATATAGATTAAGTGCAGAATATATACTAAATAGAGGTTAAGGAAGGGGTTAATTTAGAGATTCTAATTATTATTAGAGCTAGGTTTAATCTAGGACTAAGTAGATTAAGCCAAGCTCTAAAGAATCAGATTTAGATTATTATTCTTAATATAGATTAAATACAGAGTATATGCCGAACAGAGGTTAAAGAAGAGATTAATCTAAAGGTTCTAATTATTATTAAAGCTAGGTTTAATCTAAGATTAAATAGACTAAGCTAAGCTCTAAAAAATCAGACTTAGATTATTATTCTTAATATAGATTAAGTGTAGAATATATATTAAACAGAGGTTGAGAAAAAGGTTAATCTAGAGATTCTAGTTATCATCAGAGCTAGGTTTAATCTAAGATTAAGCAAACTAAGCTAAGCTCTAAAAAATTAGACTTAGATTATATTTCTCAATACAGATTAAGTGAAGAGTATATACTAAATAAAGGTTAAGAAAGGGGTAGACCTAGAGGTTCTAGTTATATTTAAGGCCAGGTTTAATTTAATACTGTTCTAATACCTAGAAGGGTTTAAACCCCTTTATTAGATTTAAATAGCTCTGCTAGTTCTAATTTAAAATATATACTAACTCTATATCTAGCATATATTATCTAGGAGTTAAATATAGATTCCGGATAGAATAGAGCTTATATATATTATAGTAAAGGACCCTTATTAGAAGAAATAATAGAGACTGATTTTACTATTTAATTAAAAGAAATAATAAAGTAAAGACAATAAGAATTTAAGTAAGAAAGAGAAGGATTATTACAGCAGTTTATATAATAAATATATATATCTATATAGCTATAGTTATATAGTAAATATATATATATATTTCCTTTTCCCCTATAATAAGAATAAATAAAAAAATAAAGAATATTATATTGTAATTATTTAAAGATATAGAAAAATAGTCTTTAAATATAAAAATTTAATATTAAACTAAAGTTCAGCATTAATAATCTTTAAATATAAAAGCTTAGCATTGAACTAAAGTTTAGTATTAAGCATATACTTAGGGAAAAGCTGGGCTTAAATATCTATATATTTAAGGCCTCTAAAAACTTATCCTCAGAAAAGGAGATTATAACTTATAGATATAAACTTAATATATACTCTATATATAGAAGGGAAGAACTTATTAATAAATTTAGCACTATAACTATTAATACTATAAGGATATTTATAATTATAACTATAAATATAGCTATACTTTAATTTAGTTAATATTTCCTTATTAGTAATATATCTACTCATATATTTATTATAAGATATAGATTATCTGCGCTTTAATAAAGTTAAGATAGGACCTATATTATAACCTAATTTAGTATATATGCAGGATAAATCAGAAGGCTATTTATTATTACTTTTATTATTATTATCTTATAGTAATAGGATATTTCTAGTCTATATAAGGTTAGTATATATATAATATAGGCAGGGGTATACTTACTGCGCGCTTGCAAAATAAGATTAATAAAAATATAAGATATTAGAATAAAGGCTAAGATTAGTTAAAGTTAATATTAAGTATATACTAAATATATCTGAAAAGCCTACTAAAAGTTATAAGTTATATATAAATAGTAATATAAATAGTAATATAAATAGTAAAGAAAATAGTATATAGATCCTATTTATATATTAGTATATATTAAATTTACTCTTTAATAAAACTAGCTCCTGTAGCTGTTTCTAAACTTATTATTAATATAAGCTATTTTTTTATAAGATATAGTAATACCCTTAATTAGTATACTTCTTATATTAGAAGAAATATTAGCTTAATATAAGCTCTATATATACTTAAGACTTACTATAGTTTATAAATAAAGTCGGCATCTTACTATTTATTAAGTAAAATATATTTAATTAGCATACTATATATTATTAGCGTAGCTCTAATATATATAAAATAGATCCTAAACTTATTATAGCCTAATTATCTTTTTATCTATAATTATATTATTAGTCTCTATACTATAGTTTAATATTATAGCAGATTAGTATATATCTAATATATGCTAAAGATAATAATATACTTACCCCTAGATATATAGTCCTTATATAGCGTTATAACTTTAACTATTAGTATATTATATATATACAGAACTTATATTAGATTTATAGCGGGCTATAAATTAATAACCTTATTATATATAAGTAGGCTATTTATATTTACCTATACCCAGTAACTATAGAAGCTTAATATATGCTTAATTAATTTTAAAGAAAGGACTTATATATTCTTATTTATATTTAAGATAGAAGATTTAAAGATTAATATATAAATATTTTCCTCAGCAATAATTATAGGCACTATTTATATTTAGCGCGCTTTTAATATATGTATAATATTTATTTATTAGATTTTTTATTTTCCTATTTAGCTGCAGTATATAAGTCTGAGATTTATATTAGATTTAGGTTAAGAACTAGGCCTATTTTTATTTAGTATATACTTAATATTAAGCAGAGATATACTTACTATAGTAATATCTATAGTTTATTAAATTACCTACTAATAAAACTATATTATAAATAAAAAGTTCTTTTAAATATAGCAGTATTTTTATAGTTATATAATAGTAATATAAGAGGATAGACTATAATATTATAGAGGCAGGGCGAAGATATTATTAGGAAGATTAAAAATAATATAAATAATACAAACTTTTATATGATAGGATTCTAATATTGCTTTAGTATATGCTTAACAACTGCCTTTATATATATTACCTTAGTAAACTATATAGAATAATATTAGTTCCAGCTCCCTATATATATCTTAATATTATTTTAACTTACGCTCAGTATATGCTATAATATAATACAGAGTATATGCTATATATAGTTCTTGATAAATATAGTTTATTATAATATAATATAAAAACTTTATTATAAGTTATATAAGCTATATATATATTAAGCCCATTTAAACGCTATACTGAAACTAACTTAGTGTCTAAGCTAAACCTAGATTTTTCTTGGGTAGGCTGAGCTTTTCAGGTAGGCTGAGCTCAGCCCCGGCTAGGCTAAGCTATATCCCGGAGATACTTATATAAATAAAATCTTTTTATTATAAAGTTCTTTTTTTTATAATAAATAATAAGATTAATTATAATTATATTTTAAGATAGCCTTTTAAGTATTAAATATATTTATAGTATATTGCTCTATTAGATAAAATAATAAAAAATATAATTTACTCTATAGACTAAAAGAATTAAGCTATTATTTAGGTATTTTTAATAAATAACTTAAAAAATAAATTAAGGGAAAAGATATTATATAATCTATTATCCTAAGTATAAAAATTATTAAACTAAAGCTAAAAAGAAATAATAGATATTAAATTAAGAATAAAGAAAGCCTGCGAGAGCTATACTTAATAAATAATATTAATTTTAGAGTAAATAAGGAAATTAAAAGTAAAGGAATAAGAATATTTAAACCTATTAAATTAAATAAAGAAGTTAGAAAATTATAGGGGTATAAACTATTTAAAAATATAACCTTTTTATTATAAAAATAAAATATTCTATTAATATATAGTATAAAAAGAAATATAAAAAGATTTATTTAATAAATATATTAAATAAACTTATAATAGCTTTAGGAGAGTTATTAAAATAAAAAGAAGTTATTAGAGAATATTATTATAGGAAATTTTAAAAAAGTATAAAAAAAATATATAAAGGATTTACTAAATATATTTAGCTAAAGATATTAAATATTAAAAGAGAAATAAGACTAATACTAGACTATTTAAAGAACCTTATTATAAAAGATAATTTATAGCTAAGAGAGAAAGAATTATTAATAAAAGTACTTTTTACTTAAGAAATAGCTTTTACTTAAATTTTTAAAAAGATTAAATAAATATACCTAAAAGTTATACCTCTAATTATTATTTAAATTATAGATTATAAACTATAGTAAATAAAGAGCTTCTTAATATTAAAGGTACTTTATAATATAATATAAGAAATAATAAAAAAGAGAATAAATATAGAAATTCTTAAATATAGTTAAAGACCTTATTAAAATCTATAGTTTTTAAATAAAAAAGAAAAATAATAAATATTAGCTAATTAATATAGCTATAGAAGTTAATTAAGTAATAATATAAGATATTAATCTGCTCTCTTTAGCTAATAAGTTCTTAGAAAAGTTTAGTAAAATATTAATATTAATATTTATAGACTTATTCTCTAAATATAATTAATTAGAGTTAATTAAAGAATTATAAGACTTAATAGCTTTCTATATATTAAAAATTAATTTAATTTATTAAGCTAAATTATTTTAAGAATAAATAAATATAATATAAGAATTTATATAAAGAGTTATAAGAATATTAATAGATAATATTTCTAATATCTATAATATATTTCTAAATAATATATTAATATAAAGACTTAAAATTAATTATAAGAGAGAAGAGATACTACTAAGAATTAAAAAGTTTATATTTAAATATATTTAGAATACTAATAAGGTATTATATAGTTTTAAACTTATAGGTTTAATAATTATTAAGGAGAAATTATAATTTATAATATTAAGAATTAAAATAATAAGTTATATATATAATATTAAGAAGAGATATCTTAAATTAGCTAAGATAATTAAAATCTTAAAATAGCTATTTTATTAAAACTTATAAAAAGTAAAAAGATTTCTAGAAGTTATAGCCTATTACTAGATATAGATTAAAAAATATATTATTAAAGCTAAGCTAATATACTTAATATTAAGGAAAAAATAAGACTTCTTTTAAAGGCTAAAATAATAAGAAGTAATAAATATCTTAAAAATAGTCTTAATAATAATACTAGCATTTAAGCTAATTAACTATAGAGAGAGAGATATAATTATTATTAATACTAATATTAGTAATAATAAATAGGAGGCTTAATTTATTTAAGAAGAAAAGGAATTTAATAAGAGATACTTAGCTAAATATAAAAGTAGAGTATAAATATAGGTAGAGAGATAATATAATAAAAGAAAGTTAAAGTATAAGATAATATTAAAGGTATTTTATAAATTTTAAATATATCTATATAATATATACTTTTAATTAAAGGTAAATATAAAAATTCTAGTTATATAATTAAATAAAATAGCTATAAACTTCTTTAAATTAATAATTACTTAATAAATTACTTAGATTTAGCTATTTAACTTTAATATTATCTATATATTAGAGAAAAAGAACTTAGTTATAAATAAGTTATCTTAGAAGCTAGTAATAAAATAAAATTTAGAAGAGGCAGAAGATAATAATATAAAGAAATTCTTAGACTTATAGTTTTATATAGTCTATTATATTAGTATATAAGAAGTAAAATTAAATAGTATTTCTTAGTTAATACTTATATTATATTAGTTAGAAAAGTTTTTACTAATTATAAAATAGTTATAAACTATAATAAAACTAAATAATATAAATAGAGGATAATATATTAAGTTTAAGAAAGAGGCCTTAAAATATATAATATAAGATAATATGCTTTTTTAGAAAATATAATAAAATTAGCCTTACTGTATAATTATTAATAATAAAAAAAATAAAAAGAAATTCTTATAGCTCTTTATAAAAAGCATAAATATTATAAATATAAAGTAACTTATTAAAAGATAGCTAATTAATATTAATAAAAAGGCCTATATAAGTATATTACCTAATAGGTAAAAATATATAATAAATATTAAAAGGTAAATAAAGAATATATTAAAAAAGTATTATAGTCTACTTTTATTCTATTAAGATAATTAAAGCTTTATTTAAATATTTATAAGATTATATTATTTAGTAAAAAAAAAAACTTATATTATAGTACTTTAAGATAACTTTAGCTAAATAAAATATTAAGTATTTAGTAATCTTACTTTAAAAGCTATTACTAAATTTTTATAAAAAGATTAAATTTATTATTAAAGGGTAATAAAGACTTTTATTAATAATAATAAACTAGAGAATAAAGCTATAATTAATATACTAATATAAAAATATAAAATTAATTATATTAAGGTTATATTATATAATCTATAGGTAAATAAAGCAGTTAAAGTTATATATAAATCTTTTATATATAATATTAAAAAACTTATAAAAAAAATAAAGATAAATTAAGTAAACTATTTATTAGTAGTAATTTAGGCAAATAAAAATATAGTTAAGACCTTTATAGGCTTAATACTATTTAAAGTAATTATAAGATATAATACTATATTACTAATTAAACTAGAAATACTTATTTAGAAGATTTTAATATAGGATAAGATTAAGACTATAAAAGATCTTCTACTTCTTTATATATAATAAATAGAGCTTAGAGATTAAGATATAAAAAAGGCTTAACTTTATATTTAATATATAAGAAAAGCTAATAAGAAAGTCTTTAATAATAAAAAATAGCTTTATAAAGAATAATTAATAAAAGAATAGCTTATTTTACTCTATAATATAAAGCTTAAAATATCTTATTTTATAAAATTAATATATTATTAGCTTAGACTATATAAAATTAAAAAAATCCTTAAGAAAGAATTCTATAAGCTTAAAAAATTAAATAATATACCTTTTAAAAATTTAATTTATAAGAATTACTTAAAGGACTATTATTTATAAGAGAATTAAAATAAAATACTAACTATAAGTAATAATATAGTACTTAAATAAGAAAATTAGTAATTAAGTAATAATAATAATAATATAGACTAAATATTATCTAAATTAAAATATATAGTTATTATTTTAATACTCTCCTTTTAAAAATATTAGCTTAAAAGAAGAGAAGCAGAAAGTTAATAGTAAAATAAAATAAGAAATTAATTTAAAAGGAGAAGAAATAAAAGAATAATAATAAAATAAGTACTAATACTATAATAAGAAGAGAAAAAAAATAAATTTAAAATAAGGGCATTTTCTTTAAGAGAGGAGAAAGATTTAAAAATACCTAATAATAATTAAAAAAGAAGAAAAAGAGAGATAACTAAAAAATATATAATATTAGCTTAAATATCTTAAAAAAGTCTATAAATAAAGCTAAAAATAAAAAATATTAAATAAAGAATATAAATAATAAATAAAGAATTCTTATCTTATTATAAAAACTTTATTTTTTATATTATATAATATTATAATAAAAGTAATTAAAGATTAAATTAAGCTAAACTTAATCTTATTTTATCTTTTAAATATATCTTTTTACTTAGAAACTATTTTAAAGAGTTATTTTATAAAGATATATATTAAAAATAAAAAAAAATATATTAGAAATATAAAATATTATTTATTAAGATAAAGCTCTTTAATTTAAAATATATATATATACTATAGTTAGCAAAATTTATAAGCTTATAAAGGAAATAATAAGTAAGGCTAATAATAAAGAAGAAAAGGTTTAATTTATAAGTAATATAATAATAATTATTTTAAATTTTTAAAATAAGTATAATAAAGCAGTTAATAATTTTTATAATTTTTTAAACTAATAGGAGCTATTAAAAAAAGTAAGAAAAAAAGAAGTATTAGCTATTAATAAGCTAAAAGAATTAAAAATATAAGTAAAAAAAAACTATAAATATACTAATAAAGATTATTATAAAGCTATAGAAAAATAGGGCTAAGAGATTATAGATTAAGTCTTATTAATTATTAAATAATTATATTAAATCTTAGTAATTATAAGAGAATTAGCTTCTAATATTAGAGATTAGAGAATAATAACTATATATCTAATAAGAATATAAATTAATAAACTTTATAATATTAGGAGATAAGAAATATTGATTAAAAAGAGCCTTTAATTAATTAATATTAGAAAAATAAGAGATATCTTAAAAAAAGCCTTTAATAAAAAAAGACTAATTTTTTAAAAGCCTATTAATAAAGAGCTATAAAAGGTTAAAATAAAAATAAAGAAGAATAATCTTTTAAAAGAGATTATAAGAGAAAAAGAAAAATATTAAATAAAAAAATTAGATAAAAGCTTATTAATAAATCTAATATTAGATAAAGGAAAGAAAAGTATAGAGGAGGAGAAAAAAAGAAAAAAAAGATTAAGAGTTTTAAAAAGCTAAAAGGGGAAAAGAAATTTAAGACTTAAAATAAGGAGAAATAGCTAGAAAAAGAATATAAATATAAGATTAGTATATTTATATTAATAAAAAAATATTAAGATTTTTAAGAGAAGAAAGGATTAAGCCTATAGCTATATATTAAGTTTATATTAAAAAAATATAAAATATAATAGAACTAAGGAGTATAAAAGATAATATTCTTAGAAAAAAATTAAAAATACTTATAAATAATAATAATAACCTTAAATATTAAAGTATTAATATAAACTATTAGAAATAGTTTTAATAAAAATAAAGACTTAATATTAACTTTAAGGATTATTACTGCCTAAATAAGAGAGAAACTAAAGTATAGTCTTAGCTAAATAAACTAAATATAAGTATTAAGAAGATTAAAAAAGTTTTATAATAAGTTAATCTTAAAAAGATTAATTTAATTTATAAATTATATATATAATTATTAACTAATATAATTAATATAAGAGAGAATATATTTATAAAAGAAGCTAGAGAAATATTAAAAATAATTAGAAATATAAAGCTAATAGTAATAAAATAATAAAAAAAGAGATTATTTAAAATAATAAACTATCCTTATAAAAGTTTATTTAAAGAAACTAAATAATTTATAAATAAAATTTTTAAAAATAAATAAGTAATAGAATCTTTTAGTAAAGCCTTAAGAATTAATATAAAGATCTCTTTTTCTATAATAAATTTAAAAGACCTCTTTATTAAAAAAGAAACTAAATATTTAAAAGATATATAAAATATTAAAACTATATAATTTAAAAATAATTTAGAGATTAAGTAAATATTAAGTATATTTAGTAATAGCTAAGTTAAAGAAAGAATAAAAAATCTTATTTTAAGAAGTCTTAAAAATATAGAAAATAAAGATAATATAAAAATTAAAAAAACTTTATCTAAAGATCTTTCTCTTAAAAAATCTCTAATATTAGAAATAGTATAATTATTTAAAGATCTTAAGTTAATTAATATAGATATTTCTAATAATATACTTAATAGCTTATATTATAAAGCTTAAAATAATTTATATAGGGCTAAAGAATATCCTAAATCTAAATATAGGAATAAAAAATATTTTAATTTAAATAAAGAAAACTTTACCCTAAATAAAATATAGGACTAGTATATTTAATTAAATATTATAATAAGGGAGGATTTTAACTATTAAGAAATAAATAGGGTTTTCTAAATTATATCTTTTAAAAAAAAACTAATAAAAAAGATATTATAATATATTATTATAGAAATAAAAGTAGCATTTTATTATAAAAAGAAGAATAAAAGATTAATAGGGCTTAAAAACTTATTTTAAAGTATTTTTTAAAAGATTATTACTTAAGATATTTAAGTTTACTTAATTTAATTAGTATTATATAATTATAATAAGTATAGATTATAAATTTAATATTTTAAGAAATATAAGCTAAAAGTATTAAATATAAAAATTATAATTCTTAAAGAAGTAATAAAATAAAGCTTTATAACTTTAAAGATTAGACTAATTACTAAAGATAAGTCTAAGAAAATTATAAGCTTAAGAGATATTATACTTAAATAGAGAAAAGTAATTTTTATTAGTAATCTATATTAGCTAATATTAGAGAATTAAGGAATAAATCTTAATAATATCTATTATTTTAATTATAAGAAATAAGATAAGATAAGATTTAACTAAGGAGAATTTAAGCCTTTTAATATTTAAGTAAATAAAGTTATAATTATAAGCAGAATAATATTTAATTAATTAAACTAAGATTATTTAAAAATTAAAACAGAGCTATACTTTATATTAAAATAAGATATATTATTAGTCTAAGATTATCTATAAAAAAAAGAACTTAGTTTTATAAGTTAGAGGTTTTAAAATATATATAATATTAAAAATTAGAACATACTTATTTTAAGAATAATTTATAATATTAAAAGGAAAAAATAGTATAAACTATAATAATTAAGAAAGATAAATAGAGATATCTATTTTTAAAAAGAGAGAAGCTATATAATAAGAAGAATTAGTATAAAGAATATAATTAGTTAAGAGATTATATACTTTTATTTAAAATTTTTAAAAAGTCTATAAATAAAGTAAAAGAGAAAAAATAAAAAAATAAGACCTTTTAATTATTTAAAATAAAATAATTAGCTTTATCTTTCTATTATTATTTAATATTAGTTTAGCATTAGATTATTATTAGTTTATTATATTAGTTTATAATTAAAGCTTTTTCTTTAGCTTTACTTTAAGCTCTGAGGTTAAATACTTTTCTCTTCTTTCTTAATACTTACTCGCTTAAAGACTCTATACTAAGTCTTAATATATCTTCCTATAATAATAGTTAAAAGCCTTTATAGCTATAATATTTTTATTAAAAGTTTAAGATATCTTTAATAACTTATTTCTTAAGGCTATTAACTTTAATAAGTAATAGTAAAGATTATTTTTATTTAAGTATAAAGTTTTTAGTAATAAAATAGAGTAAGCTAATATTAAATATAAGATAAATATATATTAAGATAAGTAAGTTAAGCTAATAAATATATAGGCTAATAATCTTAATAATATAAAATAAGTTAAGATTCTTTTAATTAAGTTTCTTTTAAAGGCGCTAAATATAAATATTCTAGATATTTAATTAAATAAATTATCCTATATAATAATAATAAGCTAAGATTTAATAATAATTAGTTTACTCTTTATAATAAGCTTAAATAATATAAATCTAGGTATAAATATAATTTATAATATCTTATATTTTTTTAATAAAGGCTTTAATATCTCTAATAATAGGCTAGTTTATAAGCTAAATAAACTTAAATCTTATATATAGATAAAACTTATAATTAGTAAAAAAAGGTAATATTTTAATAATCTTAGAATAATAAGAATTTAATATAAACTTAGTTAAAAATAGCTAGTTAATCTAATTATCTTATAAATAATTAATATAAGTATATAAATATTATTTTAAGATAATATTTATTCTCTTAATTTAATTATTAATCTTAGAGTAATAAGTAGTAAATAATAAGTTTATAATATTTAAATATTAAATTAAGTATTTCTAGAAAGCAGTAATAAACTAAGGGCTTTAGTTAAATATTATAGTCTTTAATAACTTATAAAGCTTCTATATATAGCAGATATATAATTATATTATTTCTTTAATATTATAAATAGCTTAATAAAGAATAAAATACCTTATCTTTATAAGTTAATCTATAATAACTAATATAATATTATAACTTTAATAAGATATAAGTTTAATAATAAAATCTATTAAAATATTTTACTAAAAGTATTTAAGAATAAAGAGTTAATATAAGACTTCTTAATAGCCTTTATTTAAAGGTATAATATAATAATAAGTATAGTAATTTTAATCTAGTAATTTATATATTAATATATATTTAACTAATAATACTCTTATAAGATTAAGTTATAAAGCTTATATTTTTTAAAATATCTAAATATATATTTATTATAATATTCTTATAGTAAGTAGGCTTTTAGCTTATTATAATTAAGAATATATAGATAGTCTCTATAATATAAATATCTTTCTCTTTATTAATAATTAACTAATATAATCTTAAGATAATAATTAGTTTTATAGTCTAAGACTTATAAAATAAATTATATTAAATTATTAAATAAGTAAGTTATATCTAGTAAGTCTTTAATATTAAATAAATATTTTAGTTTATTAGGCGTAGTAGAAGAATTTAGCTATTTTTATTTAATAAATAAAGCTATTTTTTTAATAAGTAAAACTATCTCTTTAATAGACTAAATTATTTTTTTAATAGGTTAAATAATTTTAATAAACTAATTAGGCAATAAGATAGATTAAATAGATTCTTTAAGCTAAATAATTTAATCTCTTAAAATAAATTAAGTAAATATTCTTATAAGTTTAATAGGATTTTTAATCTCTTAAGCTATTAGATTAATAAAATAAATATATTTTACTATTTAACTTCTAATAATAGCTTCTAGTTTTAGAGATTTTTAAATCTATAGGTTAAAGTTTTTCTTCTTTAAGATTATTTAGCTCTAATATTATAGCTATTTATTTCTCTCTTTAAAGAGATTTTTTAATCTCCTAATTAAAATATTAGGCTTTATTCTTTATTTTTTAAAATAGTATATAATTTAGAAATTAAATTAAGATAAAACTTAAACTAATAAGTCTATTACTAATTTAGTAGCTTAATTAATATAAAATATTTTAAATTATAATAATTTATAATAACTTTAATTAGTAATAATATATTTTTAAGCTTAAGGTATTACTCTTTAAAATAGTAAATAATTACTAATAGTTCTTTATTATAAATCTTATAATTATACTTTATAATAAAGAGTTTTTTTAAAAAAAATATATAATAAAATATAGAATTCCTTTATTATTATACTAGAATATAACTTTAGCTAATATATAGTTAAATAAATTAGTTTTAACTATAATCTTATAAGTCTAATTAAATAGCTTTAAGATTAAGGCTTAAATAAATATCTCTTTTAAGGCTTTAAAACTAGACTAATAAGTAAGTATTTAATTAAAAAAAACTCCCTTTTAAATTAAGTTTATAAGCAGTATAATTATCTTAGAAAAGTTATAAATAAATTAGTAGTAAAAGTTATTAAACTTAATAAAGGCTTATATATTAATTATATAGATTAAGGTCTTTTATTTAATAATTATTTTTACCTTATTTAAATTTATCTTAATATAATTTTAGCTAATAATAATATTTAAGAATTTAGTTTTAGAAATAATAAACTTATACTTTTAAATCTTTATATATAAGCCTACTTTATATAGCTTCTATAAGATAATATAGATATATTAAATATATTTAGAATAAGTTATACTATATATTAAAATATTATTAAAATATATAGTATAAAAGATATTAAGATAATCTTATAAGATATTATTAATAAATTATTAAAATATTACTAGTACTTTTATTAAGCTAAATAATATTATTAATAATTTAAATAGGCTAAGTTAAGTATAGAAAGTAATTAAGTATTTTTATCTTTTCTTAATATAAAGGTTATTAAATATAAAAATAATATTAATCTTTATAAAATATTTTATTCTTTTTAAATTATTTAAAGTCTTCTTAATTAAGAGTAAGAGATATTAGTCTTTAATAGTTATTATATTTAAGGCTTAATAATTTATATAGATCTATATTCTTCTATTAAACTTCTTAATAAATAAAATTAAAAATGCGGTAAGTAATAAGTTTAAGTAAATAAATCTCTTTTTTAAGTTTTCTTTAATTTATTCTTTTAAGATCTTTAATTTATCCCGGGATATAGTATATAGGGGTTTAAAAAAGAGTAACTTTCTCTCTAGCAGTTTAATATTATAGTTATAAAAATAATATAATAGCAGGCGCTTAACCTCCTTAAAAGAAAAAATATTAATATAATTCTTAAACTCCTTAAATAGTAAGTAAGTAAAGTTTTCTTTCTAGACTTATTTAATCCTTAAAATAATATCTAGGTCCTCTAGGGTAATTATAAATATCCGGGATGTAGCTCAGCCCAGCCGGGGACGAGCTCAGCCCACCCTAAAAGCTCATACCACCCAAGTATTTGGGATCTCGGCGCACCCCAAGAAACTTTGATTTTTCCTAGCCTATTTAGGCATAGTAGAAATATATAAAAAATATTATAAAATAATTTATATTTTAGTCTACATTATATATTAAAATTAGGATTTTAGGATTTTAATTGGGTACTCTAGGGCAAGAGTTAGTAAATTACACATAGAAATTCGAAAATTACAAATCTTTCTTGGTTTTTTAATTCTTAAAAATCGATTTTTAGATATTTAATTTTTCTTTTTTTATATATATAAGATATAGGTTATAACCTATATAAATATTTAATTTCGAGTGAAATATCTTTAGGTTTCGACTTTTAATAAATTTTTGAAGTTTTTAGTTTAAAAGCTCGGCCCACTTAAAAAATGGTAAAAATACTCGGGTGGGCTGAGCTTCTAGGGTGGGCTGAGCTCGCCCCCGGCTGGGCCGAGGTGTAGGCCCATAAATATCTAAATATTTTTTTTTTAAATATAGGTAAAATAAGCAGCTAGAGAAATAAAGGCTATATTTTTCTTTTTTAATATTTAGGGTCTTAGGAGTAGATATTAAAGTAAAACTTTTAAAGAAATATTATATAGAATAAGTATTTTAATTAGCTTTAAAAGTATATTATAATTTTTCTAATAATAATTATTATTAAAAGCAATATTATAGATAGTAAATTATAGATATAGGTTATAATACTTTAGCTAAGGGAGTCTTAAGATAATAAAGTAATATACTAATTAAATAATATAGAACTTAATATTCTTCTTAAAATAATCTTTAATTCTTATATTTATTAAGATATAATATATAATCTTCTTATTTTCTAATTCTCTTCTATTAAATATATATAAGATAATTAAGCTTTTTAGGGGAATAGGCTTTAACTTTTAATCTTTAGCCTATTTTTAGTTTATAAATTCTTATTCCTTAGCTTTAATATTAAGCAGAATATAAGTTAGTAAATAAATCTTCTTTTTTTTCTTTTTTAATATTATTAGTAATATTATTAATTTTAATTATTATAGATATTTCTTAAGGTTAAATCTATAAATAATAGCAGTAAAGATATAGATAATATATAATTTTTAAGCTTAGCTATAATTTATTTTAAGCTTATTTCTTTTATTAAAGACTAGCTAAGGAATAAATTATATAAGTTTACGAATTAAATTACTTAAGGAGTTTAAGGGTAAGATTTATATATAGCTATAGTTTAAATCTTCTAGCAATTATTTAAATATAAGTAATCTTTAATATAATATTCTAAGAAACTATAATAAAAATAAGTATTAGTCTTATAATATAATAAGCTATACTTTCTTTTATTTAAATATTTAAAAGTACTTAAGTTTATAAGATTATATAGCTATATTAAGGCTAGCTTATCTCTCTATATAGGGTTTTTTTAAGGCTAACTATTAATTCTTATAATAGGGATAAAGCTTAAAATAAATAAAAGAGACTAAATATATTAAGCAGGTTTTAAAATATTAGTATAAGTCTTTATAGTAAGAGGCTAGTTTACTATATACTAATAATAATAATTTTTAAAGTCTTATAAAAATTTAGTAAATTAATAATACTTATAACTTAAGGGCTAATTATATAATAATATTTCTTAGAGTTTTTAATTAATAGCTTACTTAAGTAAAATAAATAATATTTCTTTAAATATTTCTTTTTTTAATATTAAATGCTAAAATTTAATAAAGAAAATTTTAAATTTTTTATTAATTTAATAGAGGTTAAATAGTTTATTATATATATTATTTATATAATTAAAATTATTAAATATATACTTTAAGATATTTAAAATCTCTTAATAATTGCTAAGAATATAAGTTCTATCTCTAATATATAGTAATATTTAAGTATAAGGTATATCTTTTAAATAATTAGTTATATAAGCTATATAGCTCTAGGGGATTAAGAATTAGTCTTAATTAATTATTATTTTCTCTTAAATTAAGGCTATAAAGTACTAAAAGTCCATTTAATTATTCTTAAACTTATTTAAATTAAGAAATCTCTTTAAAAATCTAGAGGTAAAGAAAAGTATAATAATAAATATTTTAAATGCTTTTATTAAAATAGCTATAAATCTTTTAATATTAAGCTTAAATTTAAATATAAATATAAATATATTTATAATAAAAGTAGCTATATAATACGCTTAATTTTTTTTAAGAATAGCCTAAATATATTATTATTTCTTTTTATTAAGCTATATCTCCTAATATTACTAAATAGTCTTAAGATTAATATTTTTTTATTTAAGCCTCTATTATATAGCTATAAACTCCTATTAAAATTTTTAGAATCTTATCTTAATTTATTTAATATATTAGCTAGCTTTATTTATAAATAACTTAGCTCTAGTAATATATTTATATACTAGGCAATAATAATTATATTATTTTAGCTTATAGCTAATAATAATATATTTAATAAACTCCCTTAAAATAATTAATAAGAATAGAGAAATTAGAGCAGATATTATTAATAATATTAACTCTTAAATAAAAGCTATATAATATTAAAATATAGGCTTAAAGAGCAGATTAAAATAAATAAAATAAGGTAATTAATATTAGAATTAGTTATAGAATCTTTATCTAGCTAATTTAAGCTAAAATAAGCTATTACAGGCAGGCTTAGTAAATAAAATATAGCTTAAAGAGCTTAAATTTAGATTAAGCTATATATTAAAGATATCTTTATAAGGTTATATAACTTCTTATATAAGTATTAGCTAGTAGGTTAATTATTCTATTAAGATATCTTAGGGTAGCTTTTCTTAAAACTCTCTTATCTCTTATACTAATATTATAATAATATATTAATTAATAAAATTAATTATTTTAAGCTAGTAATAGCAGAACTTTATTAATTATTATATTTTCCTATATTTTAAATAGGTAGTAAAGACTTAATAATAGACTTTATCTAAGAGATATATTTATAAATCTCCTTAATTAAGAATAATTAATTGTTTATTATATAATAGAAGCCTATTTACTAATTAATATAAAGAATTTTCTTAATCTATATTTTTATAGAATAATACTAAATCTATATTCTTATAGTTTTCTCTAAAGATTTTATCTATTAAAGTAAACTCTCTAATTAATATTAAAGCTAGAAGAATCTCCTGCTCTGCTAACTTCTTTTAAATCTATATATTTAAGATTTTAAGCTTTAATAGATACTAGATCTAGTATTAACTTATTTATTCTCTTTATTAGAAGATATTTCCTTCTTATTATAATAAGATATTAGCTAAAGTATTTAGCTTCTCTAGGTAATATTAAATTAAAAAATAATAATATAATAAGAACTTTGCCTATTAAGCCTATTTTAAATTTAATATTTTAGTAATTATAAAGTATTTAAGAGTATAATAATCTATTAAGATATTAAATAGCTTATTTATTTATAATTCTATAAGCTTTATATACTATTTCTTAAGGGCTTATATAATTATTAAGAGCTTCTTATTATAGATTAAATAATTATATTCAGCTAATACTATTATCTTTAAGTAATAAGCTACTAAATATTAAAAGTTCTATTTATTTTCTTACTAAGTAAGTAATATAGCTATAATATTATTTAAAGTATTTATCTTAATATATATATTCTTATTAAGATTATAATTATATAAGATTAACGCTAATTAAAGTTATTCTTTTAATATTTTAAAAGCCTTATAATAGGTTTAATTAAAATTAAATAAATAATTCTCTTTAATTAAGTCTATTATTAGTTTTATAATATAATTATAATCTTTAATAAACCTTCTATAGAAATTATAGAAGCCTAAGAATAAATAGACTTTATAGATTATTTTAAGCTATTTCTAATCTTAGATAATAATAATTTTCTTAAAGTTAACTTTAATATCTTTTATATTAATAATAAAACTAAGATATTTTATCTATATAATATAGAACTTATATTTTTTAATATTAGCTTATAGACTAGCTTTCTATAAATAGCATAATACCTTTTTTATTTAAAGTTAATATTTCTATTTATTATTAGAATAAATTAAGATATTATTTAAATAAATACTTATATAGTTATTAAGCAGGTTAAAAAAGAGATTATTTATATATTATTAGAATATAGCCGGTCTATTAATAAGCTTAAAAGGAAGTATTTAATATTTATAAATCTTATATTTTATATAGAAAGTTATTAAAGCTTTTAAATTAAAATCTATTTAAATCTTATAAAATATTTATTAAATATTTAGCTTTATAAAGATTTTAGCTTAGCTAACTTTAATTAGGGTTTTATTAATTAATAGTAAGAGATAATAATTCTTCTTTATAATAATATTTAGATAATAATAATTAATATAAAATTATAGTTCTCTATTTACCTTCTTTATAAAAAAAATAAGTAAAGTAAATAACTTTTAGCTAAGTATAATAAAATCCTTTTTTAAATTATTAATTAAATATACTTTTAATATCTATAACTTTTTTAGTAATTATTTATAAAGAGATTAATATCTTAAAAGAATTTCCCCTTTAAGTTTTATCTTATAGTTATAGGGTTAGTAAAAAGATAGTTTATTTAATACTTACTTAGAGAAAATATTTAAGAAATCTTTATAAACTATAAGAAGATATTTATAAATTAGCTTTAAAAGTTCTTATTCTTCTTATATAACTAAGAACTTTTATTTAATAATTTTATTAATCTTATATAGGCTAATAGTAAAGACTTTTATATCTTTCTTATATAACGCTTATTAAAATCTCTTAGCTTCTATATATATAATATTTAATATTTTCTTTATATCTATTATTAAAGAATATAGTTTTATAATTATTAAAGGTAAGAGATTAAATTAATCTCTTAATTTATATTGCATTTTTATTAGAGCTAATTAAATATTAACTTATTTAATTTATAGCGGCTAATAATAAGGAGAATTTTCTTATTTTAAAATTTAAATCTATTTCTTTATTTATTAATCTCTTCTATTAATATCTTATTAATATTTAGGGTTTAAAAATAGCTTTATTAAGTTCTCCTTTATAGTAATTAGCTCCTATTAAAATTAATAAATTTATAGATTATTATATAGCTAAATTAATTATTAATTTTAAGTATTTAAGAGAATAAACTCTTTAGCTATTTACTTTTATCTAAGAATTAAATTATAATAATTTAAGTTAATAACTAGTATTAAAAGGTTTAAATAGATTTTCTTATTAATCTTTAAGTTAGTAATAAATATATAGCCTATTTATTCTCTAGTTCTATTATTATAGCTATTAATAAATATAAATTAGCTTAAAGGTTTTAAAAAAGTATTTAAGAATTAAGTAATTAATAGGACTAATAAGCTATTAAGAAAATAAAGCCTATTTATTTTAAAATCTAATAAGATAAAGAGCTTAATACTATATTTATTCTTATAAATTAAGCTAAGTTTAATAAGGTAATTACTATTTAAGAGGTAACTAAGATTAATCTCTGCTAATTCCCTATTAACCTCTAGATTAAAGTCTTAACTTAAGAGTTAGCTTTTTTTAAGTCCTGTTTATTCTCCTTTTTTTAATCTTTAAATTTTTAATATTTACTATTACTTTTTTTAATAGGTAATTAGTAATAAAATACTCCTTTATTTTATAAAAAAAGCACTTTTTTTTATAAGAGTCTTATAGTTAATAATAGAGATTTTAATATTAGTTTTAAGAATAGATAAACTATTATTAGATTAGTTAAATAAAGTCTAAAAAGAAGTTTTTATATTTAAGTTTTTATTTTAACTAGCTTTATAATTATCTTTATTATTTTTTTAAAGAATATAAATAGCTTAATAATAAATATCTTTAAAATTATTAAAATCCTTAATTTAATAATACTAGCTAGTAATAAAACTTCTAAGAGATAAGGTAATCTTATTATATATCTTAGGTTAGTAATTATTAAGATAAATACCCGCTTCTTTTATTAGCCTTATAAACTTTATAAAAAAATTATTATATTTCTAGTATATCTTTATATATAGATTAGTAAATTAATATCTTATAGTCTATTATTAATTTAAGTTATAGAATATAGCTTAAAGATAATTAAATATTTCTTTAGCTATTTAAAAGAGAAGGTTTAAATTTTTATAAAATCTTAAAAATATATAAATTATAGTCTTTTTATTTAGGCGGCTCTAAATATATATAATATAAAAATATTTACTTCTATAATAATTAATATTTATTTTTAGCTTATTCTTAATCTATAATAGCTAATTATTAAATTTAAAATCCTTTCTATTAATAAAAAAGAGAAAGTTAAGTAATTTAATAGAATACTAAGGCTATTTATCTCTAAATCTTAAAATACTCTTATATTTAAGATAAAGGGCTATATTAATAAGAGCCTCTTTATATTCTTCTTATTCTTAAATAAGTTCTATAACTTATTATTTTATCTCTATTATATAATATTTCTTTTAATAGATTTATTAAGTAAGATTATAATTATATTTAATTTTATATTAGTTTAAGTATTTAATATATTTTAAGTTATTAACCTTTTTTAGAAGAGTAGTAATAATATAATATTATATATTCTAGATTTTAATAGGGTTTTCTTTAAGAAGCTTCTAAAACTTATTCTAGAAGAGTTTAATTAATTTATTATCTTAATAGAATAAGATATAATAATTATTAGTTCTTTTTTTTAATTCTTAATTAAACTATATATTATAATCCTTAAGATTACCTTAAAGATATTTAGATTTATTAGTAAACTTTATTATAGTAAAGGCCTAATTTAAAATCTAGTATTTAATATTAAATAAGTTTTATAAGTAATAAAGTATACTTAAGTAAAAAACCTTATAAGAATAAAATAAAATAAGATAATAAAATAAGCTTAAAGTAATATTATACTTAAGCAGATTAAATTAGATTTATTAAAACTCTAATCTAGTAAGGTAATATAATAAAGAACTTTAAACTAGAGAGAGAAAAAGAAAAGAATTTAAGAAAGAAATCTTAATTCTTTTATTTATAGAATTCTTTATTTTTTAACTGCTTCTAAATAGTATAAGCAGTTAAGAGTTTTACTAGTTAATCTCTTGCTCTATCTTCTTACTAGGTAAATACTAAGTTAATGCTATAATAATATCTCTTTTAAATAGCTTTATATTAAAGATATTTATATTTAATTTAAATAGCTAAAATTTTATTAACTTTTTATTTTAATTTACCTTAAATCTTAATTAATAGAGGTTTTTTATAGACTTAATATAAAATAAGATTATTTAATACTTATTAAAGGTAATTTAAAGAAAAGATTAAGTAAATCTTTATAATATTAAGAAATTTTAGCTTTTAAATATTTTTTATCTTCTTAAAGATTTTAAAAGAACTCTTTATTTAATTACTAAACTTTTATAAAGGTTAATTAAATATTTAATTTATAAGTTTAATAAAAACTTTATTACTAATATTAAAGTTAATCTCTTAATAATATTTATTAGCTTATTTCTTTTATTATTCTTAAGCTTTCTTAATAAAGGTTTTTATTATCTTCTAGATCTATTAAAGCTAATATATCTATTATTAAGCTTTAGTTTAATTAGCCTTTTCTAATATTAAAGTAAATTATAGTATTAAGCACTAGTTAAATAAAATATAGAGCTTATATCTATATTTAACTATAAATAAAGATATTCTTATAGATTTTTAAGTTAATATTACTGCTATAAAATTAATTATTAAGAAATAATTTAACTAGTTATTCTAATAATAGCTAATATAAGGCTATAGTCTCTAGGCTATATATTAGTTTAAAACCTTTATCTATCTGTTTATTTAAAGATATATAGTTAAAAAGAGCTTTAACTTTACTTCTAGCAGTAAATAAAATTTATCTTAAAAATTTAAAATAAATTATAATTCTTAATTAAAAATTATTATATTAAGAGCGCCCTTATAATAATATATATACTTAAAGAAAATCTTAGCTATAGTTTATACTATAGCTATATTATAATAAGGAATAAAAATAAAATACTTATTAAAATAGTTAACTATAGTAAATATTATATTATAATTATATTTATCCTTTAAGAAATATTAAAAATTTATTAAAATATATTATTATAATTATTTAAGAATAAATAATAGTTAAAGGGCCTACACCTCGGCCCAGCCGGGGGCGAGCTCAGCCCACCCTAGAAGCTCAGCCCACCCGAGTATTTTTACCATTTTTTAAGTGGGCCGAGCTTTTAAACTAAAAACTTCAAAAATTTATTAAAAGTCGAAACCTAAAGATATTTCACTCGAAATTAAATATTTATATAGGTTATAACCTATATCTTATATATATATAAAAAGAAAAATTAAATATCTAAAAATCGATTTTTAAGAATTAAAAAACCAAGAAAGATTTGTAATTTTCGAATTTCTATGTGTAATTTACTAACTCTTGCCCTAGCGTACCCAATTAAAATCCTAAAATCCTAATTTTAATATATAATGTAGACTAAAATATAAATTATTTTATAATATTTTTTATA
>MSJH02000824.1:282692-437664 GCA_001931875.2 Byssochlamys sp. IMV 00236 | reverse complement strand
TAAGTTAGCGTCTTTAAGTAGAAAGAGTTTTTTATATTATTTTTTAATACTTTTTATAATACTAATATATTAATAATATTTATAAATTAATTTTAATTATTTTTAAATAAATACTTTATAATTTAATATTATATAATTATATTAGTCTTAGTAAATACTAGCTTATACTAATTTTTAAGTAATTTAATAATATTTTAATAATTCTTATTAAGCAGCTATTTCTTTATATAAATAAATTACTTTTTATAGTTTTCTTTTAAAAGAATAAGAATAAGTCTTTCTTTTAAGTTATTTAAGCTTTTTAAGAATATAATAATAATAGTAAGTTAATATTTTAACTTTTAATAAGATTTAATCTTTATTAAGTTTAATATTTAATAATTTAAATATTAGAGTAGTTTTATTATAAATTCTTTTATATAAAAGTAGCTTATTACTATTATTTTAAATCTTATTAATTTAAAAGATAAAGGTTTTTTACTACTAAGTTTTTAATCTAAGTTTTATAAATTTAAGCTTATAATTAATTAAAAAGAATAAATCTAACTATAATAAAATCTATTACTAATTATTATAAAAGAAAACTTAAAATTAAAAAGATTTAATTATTATAGTAAAATAGTAAATAATAATAATAATATTTTTTTAAGAGGTTTATTCTTATACTATATTATTAAAAGTATTTTAACTATTCTTTTAATAATAGCATATAACTGCTAAGCTAATTATATTTTTTAAATTTTTATTAATTTTCTTTATTATAGTAAGATATTTTAAAATAACTATTTATTACTAGCCCTTAATATACTAATTTTAATTACTATATTATAATATAAAATTTATTAATATTAAGAATATAATAATAAGTAGCTTTATTAAGCTACTTTTTAAAATAAATTTTATAATATTTTTTAAATAGCTAAAACTTATTAATCTAATAAATTTAAACTAAGAAAAAGTATTATAATATAATAATTAAGATTAATATATCTTTATAGAAAGTTATATAGTTTAATTATATAATTAAATAAAAGCCTCTTTAAAATCTTTTATTTAAGTAAAGATAATTAATAATAATATTATTTATTTTATTATAATATATAGGTTTTTTTAATCTTTAATTATATTTTCTTATTATTAGTAGCTTATTTAAATTTTTATATAAATACTTTTTATAACTTTAAGCTTATACTTTTAGCTTAACTTAATAAGCTAAGCTTAATTTTCTTGCTTAACTTAATCTAATACTAATACTAGCTCTTATTTCTAACTTAATAGTTTAATATATTTATATAAAGATTTAAGATTATAGAAGTAAAGATTTTAAAAAAATATATAAAATAAGAATAATCTTTAAATTATTTAAAGAATTAATTAATATTAAAATCTATTAGCTATTTATATTTAATAACTTTATTTAAATACTTTAATTATTTTAAGTTAAGCTAAATATTTAATTAAATTAATTTATAGTTTTTCTCCTATCTTTATTAATTTTATAAAGATTAATATAAGTAGTATTCTATTAAAGCTATTATTTAGTTTATATAAATAATATAATAATAAAACTTAATAAGTTTATAGCTTATCTCTTATAGAAATTATAAAATTTAATATATTTTCTTAAACTATAAATAATTTCTTAAAATAAAAGTATTAAAATTATATAAGATTTCTTAAAAATAGTAATATTAAATTACCTCTTAGCTTAATATTTATTATTACTAAATATTCTCTAGTAAAATTTAATATCTTAATAAATATCTTAAACTTAATTTAATTAAGTGCTTTAATAAACTTATTAGCAATTTAATCCTTAATATTAATATATATAAGTTTAAACTACTTATTAAATATAGTTTTAGTTAAAAAGAATAAGTTTAGATAAAATTCCTAGACTATCTAACTATCTTAGAGGGCTAATAATACTCTAGAAAAAAGAGTATTAGCGCATATAGTAGATATAAAGTATATATCTATATTTTCTTAGTTAGGGTAATAGATTTTTATATAGAGCTTAAGAAATAATTTCTCTAAGCTACTTAATTTTATTAAAGTAAAATTATTATTAAAAACTTTCTTAAAATAAAATCTTTATTATATTAAAAACTGCTAGTCCTAATTACTATTTTATAATACTTCTCCTTAATCTAGACTTATTAGATTAATTAATCTTAATTAACTTAAGAATCTTAGAAAATTTACCTTTAATAGTAGTTTAGTAAAATTATCTGCTATTATATCCTATATTTTAATAAACTTAATATTAATTTTATTCTTTTAGTATAGATTATATATATAATAATATATAATATTAATATACTTTAATCTCTTATAAGTATAGGTATCTTTAATTAGTAATAATAATATTTAATTATCTTTATAGATTTTAACTGGAGAATTAATAATAAAAGCTTGCTCTTCTCTTATTATTAGCTTAAATTTATTTAGACTAATATAGTATCTATATCCTATATCTCTTAAAAAAAAGGCTAATTATTAAGACTATTTTATAGCTTAATATATAGCTATATATTTAGCCTTTATAGTTAAAATTATAATAGACTTTTATTTCTTATTTAATTAATTTACTAAGCTATTAGCTAAAGTAAAAATATTCTTTAAGATTAATATCTAATTAATCTTATTTATTATATAATTTAAATCTAAATATTTAATAAGTTACTAGTCTTAGTTTATATTAAATTTAAGACCTAGATATATAATTAATTATAGGTATTTTATAAGAGACTTTAATACCTTAAAATACTTTTTAGATAGATTTAATAAATATTAACTTAATCTGCCTATTATAAATATAATATCTAGTTTTATTAAGATTATTAAATAGATTAGGCTATTAATAATCTTTTAATACTCTTTTTAATCTACTTTTTTATCCTAAGAATTAAATAGTTTTAGAAAATTATATCTATTTAATAGGATATTAATTAGATATACCTTTTTTTATTTATTTTATATTATAATAAGAGTTTTTTAGTATAATAAGATTAGTCTATTATTAATATTTAATTCTGCCTACTTTAAATAATTTAAATATTAAAGATCTTCTTTATTTCTTCTAGGTCCTTTATTTTATATATTAATTTAAACTCTTATTTAAACTAATAGATATTTTTAATTTACTTTATATTAATTAAGATATTATTAATATATATTAAGAATAAGATTTTTTTTTAAATACTATAATAAGCATAGATTAATATTAATTTATATAAAATTTATTTTCTAGAGTATTTTTATATAAGTTTAATTCTAATCTTTTTTAGCTTACTTTAAACTATATAGAGATTAAAAAACTTTTAATATTATTTTTAATAATATATTTATTCTTAGTAAAGATATTATATAAATCTTCTCCTTTAATATTAATTTTATAAAGGCATTATTAATATCTATAATATAATACTTATAATTCTCTATTATAATAATAGCCAGAAATACTTATAATATATTATATTATAAGGTAGGAGTAAAAGTATACTTAAAATTAATACTATATTTCTAAATAAACCCTTAAATAATAAGGTATACTTTAAGCTTCTAAAGGGAACTATTTAAATTATACTTTATAGCTAATACTTAATAGCTAATTATAATATTAGCTCCTAATAATAGTATAACTATTTTAAAAATTTTATTTACTTAAAATATATCTATTTTAATTTTAAATATATTCTGCTATAATTTACTCTAAGTAAAGTTATTAATTATAATATAATATAAGTTTAAGATTAAAATATATTTCTTTATTATATATACTACTATTACAGTATTTAATACTTATTTTATATACTTCTCCTAGTTTATATTAATACCCAGAGATAAAAGATTTAGTATAAGTATTACTTAGTGTAATTTCTTAATATCTTATTTATTATCTAGCGACTTAACCTTTTTTCTTTTATACTTTATTATATAGAGAATCTCTATATAAGATATAACTTATCTATTTAGTAAGGATAGGGGATTTATTTATAAGTCCTTATAATTATTTAGATTATTAGAATAAAAATAATTAGATATTTTCTTTTATTCTATAATTTCACTATAATAAAAAGCTTCTTTTTCTTTTTAAGGAAAAATTAGAATTTTTTTATAGCTCTTCTCTTAATTATTAATATTATTTTTTTTTATTTAAAAGTATATATATACTTAAAATAGCGGGCTAAGTTATTAGTTAATCTTTTAAATTTTTTATTAATATTATATTTAGCAGTAATCTTTAGGAAATCTTAAGATTTAAGTCTTTTTCTAGTTTATTCTTAAAAAACTTAGCTTAATAAGTCTTAATAGTCTTTTTTATATTTAAAGCTTAAACTTTCTATTATTTATTTATTCTCTTAATATATTTTATAAAAATATAGATCCTATCTTAATTTATTAATTTATTCCTTTATATATCTTATAGTAAAGATTCTAGGTTTATATATAATATTACCTAATATCCCTATATTTTTAAGTAATTAATTAATAACTTAACTCTAGTAAAAGCTTTCTTTAGAAATATCTAAATCTTATTAATTATTAATCTGTTTAATACTTTATTTCTAATATATATATTAGTTTAAGCTATCTCTACCTATAATTTAATTAGTAGGTTTAAATCTTTAAGTATAGCTCTTATTCTTTTTTTAATAGTTTAATATATCTATTCTATAGCTTTATTTTATATTAATATATATAGAACTATTAGTTTATAATAGATATTAAACTATTTCCTTTAAGTCTTAAAAAGATTCTTAAGTTTTAGTATATTATCTAATTATATACTAAAAATTTAGAGACTTATTATTATCTTAATCTCTTTTTTCTATTTATTTAAAATAGGGGCAGTATTAGATTTAATTTTTATTAGAAATATCTATATTTTTTTTAAAAAATTATCTATAACTATTAAGAAGTAGATATATTTATTTTTAGACTTTAGTATTTAACTATATATATTTATATAGATAAGTTTAAGAATACTAGCCTTTTATATACTAATAATCTCTCTCTTATTTCTAATATTAGCTATAATATATATTATATACTAGTAGTTTATTATTATTTTAATGGGCTTCTTTAATATAGTTAAATTATATAAATTTCTGACTTTTTTAGGTTTAAAATAATTAATTCTCCTATATTATAATTAATACTTCTCTTAAATTTTATTTTAATAAAATCTTTCTTTCTCCTTAATTTTATTTTAATAAGATCCTTTTTCTTAATCTATAATTATAGCATTAAGAGCATCTTTAGTAAAGATAAATATAATAAATATATACTATAACTTAAGTATCTAATCTAAAAAGACTCTTTTAATAATATAAACTCTATATTTAATAATACCTTAAATTATAACTTTATCTAACTTATTTAATATAGATATTATTTTTTTATTAAAATACCTGCGCATATTTAACTGCTAGCAGAATATCTTAATTAATAAAAGATTTACCCTAAAATTTAGTATAAGTAATATATTTTTTAAGTCTAATATCTTTTTATTTTTATTTCTTAAAATAGCTATTTCTATATATTCTAAATATAAGATTTTTCCGCTTATATAAATATATCTTTATTAAATTTAAATTAATAGTCCTTTAAAGCAGTAGTTTTTATTAATTATATATAAACTAATATTATTATCTATATATTATTAGAATAAATTCTTATTAATAATATCTTTTAAAAGATAAATAATCTTATATAAGATTTAGTTATTAAAAGTAACTAAAGTTAAAGATTTTAGTTAAGATTAACTCTTTTTAAAGTCTAAGGTTTCTTCTGTATTATATATCTTATATTTCTTATCTTTTAAACTCTTATTCTTTAAAGATTAAATCTTCTTATAGATTTTATTAATTATTTCTATTACTATTTTATCTTAAATAATAAAATTATTAAATATTTATTTAAAAGACTCCTTTCTCTATTTTTAATTATTTCTTATATTTTTTTAAGTAGCAGATAAAAATAAGTAATCTTTAATATAATAGTCTTCTTTATAGATATAATATTTAATAAGGGTTTACCTATTCTTTACTAAAAATATAATAGTTAGTTTTACTTAAAGTTAGGTCTTTATTTCTTTTAAGATAGCTAGAATATTATTTGCCTTTAAATTCTTATATATATTAATTACTGCCTTAATTATAATATACTTTTTAAATAATATTAAAAGCAGTTATTATATTTTAGTTTTAGGCTTAGCTAAAGAAGATATTATGCTATTAAATATTATAATTCTCTTTCTTATCTATTATAATTAATTTTAAGTATTTAAAATTATTTATCTAGAAGTTATTTAAAAGTATATAAATAATTAGATAAGTTAGCGCTTTTAATTAAGAAAAGTTTCTATATATTTTACTTATAAAGCCTCCTATAATATATATATACTATTAGAGTTAATAAATTTATCTTAATTATTTTTAAATAGATATTTAATAATCTAATACTAAGCAGCTATATTAGCCTTATTAAACTAATTATTATATAATTTTTTAATAAATTTAATAGCTCTCTAATAATATTTGCTAATAAACTATTTTTTTATATAAATAAACTATTTCTTATAATTCTCTTTTAAAAGGATAAAAATAGGTTTTTTTTTCTTATTTTTAGTATTATCTATTAAGAATATAATAATAATAAGTTAATACTCTAATCTTTAATAGGATCTAACTCTTATTAAATTTAATATTTAATATAGCACTAGAGTAGTTTTATCGCAAGTTCTCTTATATAAGGATAGCTTATTATTACTAGTTTAAACTTAAATATTTAAGATAAAATAGTTTTTATTATATAACTATTTCTCTTAAATTATTATAAATTTAGGCTTATAACTAATTAAAAAGAATAGGTTTAAATAGAATTCCTAAACTATTTAATTATCTTAAAGAGTTAATAATACTCTAAGAAAAAAAATATTAGTATATATAGTAGATATAAAATATATATCTATATTTTTTTAATTAGGGCAATAGATTTTTATATAGAGCTTAAAAAGTAATTTCTCTAAGCCGCCTAATTTTATTAAAGTAAAATTATTATTAAAGACTTCCTTAAAGTAAAATCTTTATTATACTAGAAACTACTAGTCTTAACTGCTATTTTATAATAGTTTTATATATTTAATAGTACTTAATATTAATATATTTAATTTAAGCATAAAATTAAAAGTTATAAGCTAGTTTTATAGCGGACTAACTATCTATATAAATTCTTATTAGTTTTATATTAATAAATCTAAGGTTTATAAATAAATAAAATAGTTAAATAGCTTCTTTTACAGTAATAATAATAATATTATATTTTATTTTATATATTAATAAGCTTACTATAGCTTAAAGCTTAAATATTTATATAATAAGAGTATTAATAAATATATAGATTAATTTAATTATAAACCTCTTAATATTAAGATCTTTAATATAATTAATATTTATATATTTAAAAACCTTGCTTAATCTTTTAAGAGAATTATTTAAATTATTTTCTTATATAGTAATAGTATAATTAAGTATTTTATATATATAGTATATAATCTATATTATTTTTTACTTATATTTTAATAGTAAGTTAAAGCTATATTTTAATAGCTTAATTAAAGTAAATATTAAGTTAAAATATATAATTAGCATTAAATATAGAAAGAATTTAATTTATACTTAATATTTCTTTTAAGTATATAGGTTAATATTATAATTAAGGGCCTATATCTTAGCTTAGCTAAAGCTAAGCTTAGCCTACTTTAAAAGCTTAGCTTATTTTAAAGCTTATCTTTAGCTAAGTTAAGCTTAACTTATCTTATATATAGATTAAGTATAAGCTTAGTATAAGCTAATTATATAATTAATATAAGATTAGCTTATTTAAAAATTAATAATAATATTTATATAATAAAACTTTTTAAAATTTATAATATATATATATATATATATATAATAGCTAATATAAAGCTAAGAAATACTATTATTTTATCTTTAAATACTTAAAAATAGCTAAGAATTAAGTAACTATAACTAATAGCTAAATTAATAGTATTTTTAATTAATAGCTATATAATATTCTTATTTAAATATATTTAATATAACTTTTACTAAGGCTAAGTAAATATTAAATATATACTTAATATTAATTATATTTAGACTAAACGCTAATTTTTTATAAAATAAACTTATATAAAATTATAACCTTTATAAAATATACTTAAACTAGTTTAAGAATATAATAAGCAATTAAAGTAGTATTAATTCCTATATATAAAGTAAAGATAAAGAATTTAAGATATATTCTAAATTCCTTTTTTATATAGAACTTAATTAAATATATTCTTTTTATATAAGTTTTAATAAGGCATATATTAAATATATTTAAAAGGCTATTTTTTTTATAAGTATTATTATTAGCTATAGTAATATCTTTAAGATTATAATTAATAGTATTTAAGATAAATTATTTATTCTTAAATATTTAATAACTTATTTTAATAGTATCTTATATTTTATCTATTAAAAGAATCTTTTATCTTATAATTATTTTAATATAAATATTTATTAAATATTTTAATAACTTTTATTAAAGGTATATTTATACCTTATTTTAAGTAGATATTTAAGGTATTATAAGTATATGCTAAATATAGCTTAAATTTAATTTAAGCTCTATATTTAAGATAATTATAAGACTTTATCTTTTTTACTTCTTTAAAAAAATAAAAAGAATAAAATTTAAAATAAGGTATATTATTAAGCATATAAATATAGCAATATTAAATATTATAAATATATATTAAAGTATATGCTTAAATCGGGATATAGCTCGGCTTAGCCGAGGATAAGCTTAGCCTACCCTAAAAGCTTATACTACCTAAGTATTTAGGATCTCGGCGCACCCTAAGAAACTTTAATTTTTCTTAGCCTATTTAGGCATAGTAGAAATATATAAAAAATATTATAAAATAATTTATATTTTAGTCTATATTATATATTAAAATTAGGATTTTAGGATTTTAATTGGGTACGCTAGGGCAAGAGTTAGTAAATTATATATAGAAATTCAAAAATTATAAATCTTTCTTAGTTTTTTAATTCTTAAAAATCGATTTTTAGATATTTAATTTTTCTTTATATATATATATATAAGCTATAGGTTATAACCTATATAAATATTTAATTTCAAGTAGAATATCTTTAGGTTTTAACTTTTAATAAATTTTTAAAGTTTTTAGTTTAAAAGCTTAGCCTACTTAAAAAATAGTAAAAATATTTAAATAGGCTAAGCTTCTAGGGTAGGCTGAGCTCGCCTCTAGCTAGGCTAAGGTATAGGCCTATTTAAAAATTATAAATCTTTCTTAGTTTTTTAATTTTTAAAAATCGATTTTTAGATATTTAATTTTTCTTTTTATATATATATAAGATATAAGTTATAGCCTATATAAATATTTAATTCCAAGTAAAATATCTTTAAGCTTTAATTTTTAATAAATTTTTAAAGTTTTTAGTTTAAAAGCTTAGCTTACTTAAAAAATAGTAAAAATACTTAGGTAGGCTAAGCTTCTAGAGTAGGCTAAGCTCGCCTCTAGCTAGGTCGAGATTTAAGCTCTGCTTAAATAACGCTATAAATATAATTATATTAAATTAAGTATCTTTAAAATACTTTATAAAGAAGTAAGCTATATATTTAATATTATTTCTATTAATAAACTTCTTTAAAAAAAAATTAAAAATTAATATAATAAATTTTTTTATTTTTAGAATTAATAATTAGCAGAGTATTATTTCTATTTAGAAAATAAAATATAGATATACTTAAATTAAACTCTAATAATCTTTAAATAATATAAAGTAAGTTTAACTCTTTATTTAATCTTAATATATGCTAAATATATTCTTAGCTATTAATTACCTTTATTAGTTACTTATTAATAAGTAATTTTAAATTATAATATATTATATAAGCTATCTTTATATATATAGCTTAAATTTATATACTTTATTTATATATTTTAATAGCTTATAAGATATATAATATTAATACTTTTATTTAATTTACTTATATCTATATTAACTATATTATTTTAAGGTATATAACTTATAGTAAGTATTTACTCTATATATATTAAATGTTATAGTATTAGCCTAGGAAGATTTACCGGCTAATGCTTATATAAGTTAGAAGAGTAAGACCTAACTCTTCTAAATTATATAAGGAATTATATAATCTTATAAAAGATATCTTTAGTATATAGCTTAATCTAGATTTAAACTCTTTAAACTATATTTTATTTATTAAGCCTACTTATAATAGCCTATTTTAGTCTAAATTAGCTAAATAGAGATCTTATAGCTAGTCTTAATATTAACTACTTATTTTATTTATTTTAATCTGCTCCCTAAGCCTATATTTTAATACTATATAGCTCTTATTTAAGAGTTAATATTATTAATAATACTTACTTTAATTCTTTTATTCCTACTAATTATTTTAAGAGAATTTATTAAGTATATTATTATTAGCTATAGGCTAAAATAATATAACTATTATTACTTAATATATAAATATATTATTAAGGCTAAGTTATTAATAAATAAAGCTAGTTAATATATTAAATAAATTAAAATAAGATTTTAAAAACTCTAGTAGGAATTTACAATTATATAATAAAGACTTAAATAAAAAAATACTAATCTTAAAGCTATTTAATAATATTAAGAGATATAGCTTAATAAAAAGGAATAATAATATATTTAAGCTATTCTTAAAAAGGATTAAGCTTATTATATAGCTATTCTTACTATAAATATATTTATATTTATATTTAAATTTAAGCCTAATATTAAGAGACTTATAACTATTTTAATAAAAATATTTAAAATATTTACTATTATATCTTTCTCTACCCCTAGATTTTTAAAGAGACTTCTTAACTTAAATAAGTTTAAAGGTAATTAAAAGGATCTTTAGCACTTTATAGCTTAAATTTAAAAAAAGATAATAATTAACTAATATTAATTCTTAACCTCTTAAAGCTATATAGCTTATATAATTAATTATTTAAAAAGTATACTTTATATTTAAGTATTACTATATATTAAAAATAAGACCTATATTTTTAGTAATTATTAAAAGATTTTAAATATCTTAAAATATATATTTAATAACCTTAATTATATAAATAATATATATAGTAAATTATTTAATCTCTATTAAACTAATAAGGAATTTAAAATCTTTTTTATTAAGTTTTAATACCTAATATTAAAAGGAGAAATATTTAAAAAAATATTATTTACTCTATTTAAGTAAGCTATTAGCTAAGAATTTTAAGGAATATTATTATATAATTAGCCCCTAAGTTATAAGTATTATTAGTTTATTAAATTTTTATAAGATTTTAAGAATTATTACTATTAATATATTATAAACTAGCCTTTTATTATAAAGATTTATATTGCTATTTTAAAACCTATTTAATATATTTAGTCTCCTTTATTTACTTTAAGTCTTACTCTAGTTATAAAATATAATAATTAGCCTTAGAAAAGCCTTATATAAAAAAGTAAACTAGCCTTAATATAGCTATATAACTTAATAGACCTAAATACTTTTAAATATTTAGATAGAAAAAGATATAACTTATTATATTATAAAACTAGCGCTTACTTTTAATATAGCTTCTTAAAATATTATATTAAAGATTACTTATATTTAAATAATTACTAGAAGATTTAAGCTATAATTATATATAAATCCCGCCCTTAAACTCCCTAGGTAATTTAATTCTTAAACTTATATAATTTATCCTTTAGTAGTCTTTAATAAAAGAAGTAAGCTTAAAATAAATTATAGCTAAGCTTAAAAACTATATATTATTTAAATTTCTATTATTATTATTTATAGAATTAATCTTAAAAAATACTTATAATAATTAAAATTAATAATATTATTTATAATATTAGAAAAAAAGAAAAAGAAGATTTACTTATTAATTTATACTTTACTTAATATTAAAGCTAAAAAATAAGAATTTATAAATTAAGAATAAGCTAAAAATTAAAAGTTAAAGCTTATTCTTTTAAAAAGCCTAATTATTCTATAAATTAAAAAGAATAGGTTTAAATAAGATTTCTAGACTATTTAACTATTTTAAAGGGCTAATAATATTCTAAAAGAAAGAGTATTAGTATATATAGTAAATATAAAGTATATATTTATATTTTCTCAGTTAGAGTAATAGATTTTTATATAAAATTTAAGAAATAGTTTCTTTAAGCTGCTTAATTTTATTAAAATAAAATTATTACTAAAAACTTCCTTAAAGTAAAATCTTTATTATATTAAAAACTACTAGTTCTAACTGCTATTTTATAATATTTCTCCTTAGTCTAGATTTATTAAGTTAGTTAATCTTAATTAATCTAAGAATCTTAAGAAATTTACCTTTAGCAGTAATTTAATAAAACTATCTGCTATTATATCTTATATTCTAATAAACTTAATATTAATTCTATTTCTTTAGTATAGGTTATATATATAATAATATATAATATTAATATACTTTAACCTTTTATAAATATAAGTATCTCTAATTAATAATAATAATACTTAATTATTTTTATAAACTTTAACTAGAGAATTAATAATAAAAGCTTACTTTTCTCTTATTATTAGCTTAAATTTATTTAAATTAATATAATATCTATATTCTATATCTCTTAAAAAAAGGGCTAATTACTAGAATTACTTTATAGCTTAATATATAGCTATATATTTAGCCTCTATAGTTAAAGTTATAATAGACTTTTATTTCTTACTTAATTAGCTTATTAAGCTATTAATTAAAATAAAAATATTCTTTAAGATTAATACTTAATTAGTCTTATTTATTATATAATTTAAGTTTAAATACTTAATAAATTATTAGTCTTAGTTTATATTAAACTTAAGACTTAAGTATATAATTAATTATAGATATCTTATAAGAGACTTTAATATCTTAAAATACCTTTTAAATAAATTTAATAAATATTAACTTAATCTACTTATTATAAATATAATATTTAGTCTTATTAAAATTATTAAATAGATTAAGCTATTAATAATTTTTTAATACTCTTTTTAATTTATTTTTTTATTTTAAGGGCTAAATAATTTTAAAAAATTATATCTATTTAATAAGATACTAACTAAATATATTTTCTTTTTACTTATTTTATATTATAATAAGAATTTCTTAATATAATAAGATTAGTCTATTATTAATATTTAATCCTACCTACTTTAAATAACTTAAATATTAAAAATCTTCTTTACTTCTTTTAAGTCCTTTATTTTATATATTAATTTAAACTTTTATTTAAACTAATAAATACTCTTTATTTACTTTATATTAATTAAAATATTATTAATATATATTAAGAATAAGATTTCCTTTTTTAAATACTATAATAAGCACAGATTAATATTAATCTATATAAAACTTATTTTTTAGAGTATTTCTATATAGGTTTAATTTTAATCCCTTATAGCCTATTTTAGACTATATAGAGATTAAAGAATTTTTAATATTATTTTTAATAATATATTTATTTTTAATAAAGATATTATATAAATCTTTTCTTTTAATATTAACTCTATAAAAGTATTATTAATATTTATAATATAATATTTATAATTCTCTATTATAATAATAGCTAGAAATACTTATAACATATTATATTATAAGATAAGAGTAAAAATATACTTAAAATTAATACTATATTTCTAAATAAACCTTTAGGTAATAAGATATATTTTAAGCTTTTAAAGGGAATTATTTAAATTATATTTTATAGCTAATATTTAATAGTTAATTATAATATTAGCTTTTAATAATAATATAATTACTTTAAAAGTTTTATTTATTTAAAGTATATTTATTTTAGTTTTAAATATATTCTGCTATAATTTACTTTAAATAAAGTTATTAATTATAGTATAATATAAGTTTAAGATTAAAATATATTCTTTTATTATATATATTACTATTATAATATTTAATACTTATTTTATATACTTCTTTTAATTTATATTAATATCTAAAGATAGAAGATTTAATATAAATATTACTTAATATAACTTTTTAGCATTTTATTTATTATTTAATAACTTAATCTCTTTTCTTTTATATTTTATTATATAGGGGATCTTTATATAAGATATAATTTATTTACTTAGCGAGAATAAGAAGTTTATCTATAAATTCTTATAATTATTCAGATTATTAAAGTAAGGATAATTAGATATTTTCTCTTATTCTATAATTTTATTATAATAAAAAACTTTTTTTTTAAGGAAAAACTAAAACTTTCTTATAACTCTTCTCTTAATTATTAATATTATTTTTCTTTTTATTTAAAGGTATATATATACTTAAAATAATAGGCTAAGTTATTAATTAACCTTTTAAGTTCTTTATTAATACTATATTTAATAATAATTTTTAGAGAATCTTAAGGTTTAAATCTTTTCTTAATTTATTTTTAAAGAACTTAGCTTAATAGATCTTAATAATCTTTTTTATATTTAAAGCTTAAACTTTTTATTATTTATTTATTCTCTTAATATATTTTATAAAAATATAAATTCTATCTTAATCTATTAATTTATCCTTTTATATACCTTATAATAAAAATTTTAGGTTTATATATAATACTACTTAATATCTCTATACTTTTAAATAATTAATTAATAGCTTAACTCTAGTAAAAGCTTTCTTTAAAGATATTTAAATCTTATTAATTATTAGTCTGTTTAATACTTTATTTTTAATATATATATTAATTTAAGCTACTTTTACCTATAATTTAATTAGAAGGTTTAAATCTTTAAGTATAGCTCTTATTCCTTTCTTAATAATTTAATATACTTATTCTATAGCTTTATTTTATATTAATATATATAGAATTATTAGTTTATAATAGATATTAAACTGTTTCCTTTAAATCTTAAAAAGATTCTTAAATTCTAATATATTATCTAATTATATATTAAGAATTTAGAGACTTATTATTATCTTAACTTCTCTTTTCTATTTATTTAAGATAGAGATAATATTAGATTTAGCTTTTATTAAAAATACTTATATTTTTCTTAAAAAATTATCTATAACTATTAAAAAATAAATATATTTATTTTTAGACTCTAGTATTTAATTATATATATTTATATAGATAAGTTTAAAAATGCTAGCCTTTTATATATTAATAGTCTCTTTCTTATTTCTAATATTAGCTATAATATATATTATATATTAATAATCTATTACTACTTTAATAGGCTTCTTTAATATAATTAAATTATATAAGTTTCTAATTTTTTTAAATTTAAAATAGTTAATTTTTCTATATTATAGCTAATACTTCTTTTAGATTTTATTTTAATAAAATCTTTCTTTCTTTTTAATTTTATTTTAATAAGATTCTTTTTCTTAATCTATAATTATAGTATTAAGAATATTTTTAATAAAGATTAATATAATAGGTATATACTATAATTTAAATATTTAGTTTAAAAAAACTCTTTTAATAATATAAACTCTATATTTAATAATACCTTAAATTATAACCTTATCTAACTTATTTAATATAGATATTATTCTTTTATTAAAGTATTTATATATATTTAATTATTAATAGAATATCTTAATTAATAAGAGATTTACCTTAAGATTTAGTATAAATAATATATTTTCTAGGTTTAATACCTTCTTATTCTTATCTCTTAAAATAGCTATTTTTATATATTCTAAATATAAGATCCCTTTACTTATATAAATATATCTCTATTAAATTTAAATTAATAGTTCTCTAAAATAATAATTTTTATTAATTATATATAAACTAATATTATTATCTATATATTATTAAAATAAATTCTTATTAATAATATCTTTTAAAAGATAAGTAATTTTATATAAGACTTAGTTATTAAAAATAATTAAAATTAAGAATTTTAATTAAGATTAGCTCTTTCTAGAGTTTAAGATTTTTTTTATCTTATATACCCTATACTTTTTATCCTTTAATCTCTTATTTTTTAAAGATTAAATCTCTTTATAAAGTTTAGTAATTAAGTCTATTATCTTTTTATCTTAAATAATAAAATTATTAAATATTTATTTTAGAGATTTCTTTCTCTATTTTTAGCTATCTCTTATATTTTTTTAAGTAATAAATAAAAATAGGCAGTTTTTAATATAATAATCCTTTTTATAAATATAATATTTAATTAGAGTTTATTTATTTTTAGTAAAGAATATAATAATTAGCTTTATTTAAAATTAGGCTTTTACCTCTTTTAAAATACTTAGAATTTTATCTATATCTAGATTTATTTATATATTAATTGCTATTCTAATAATAATATATTCTTTAAATAAGGCTAAGAGTAATTATTAAATCCTAGCTTTAGATTTAGCTAAAAAAAATATATCTTTATTATATATTTTAATTTTTTTCTCTATTAGATTTAATTATCCCTAAATATTTAAAATTATTTATTTAGAGGTTATTTAAAATTATATATATTATTAAATAAGCTAATATTTCTAGGTAAAGAGAGATTATTTATATTTTATTTATAGTCTCTTCTATAAATCCTCTATATTAAATAAGTCTATAAAATTCTCCTAATTATTATTTAAAAGGCATTTAATAATTTAATATTATATAATTATATTAATCTTTCTAAATATTTTCTTATCTTAGCTTTTTTTTTTTAAATAATTTAATAGTATTTTAATAATTCTTATTAAGAAGCTATTTTTTTATATATAAGAACTATATCTTATAATTCTCTCTTAAAAAAATAAAAACTAATTTCTTTTTTTTATTATTTTTATCTTTTATTAAAGATATAATAATAATAGATTAATCTTTAAACCTTTAATAAGATTTAACTTCTATTAAATTTAATGCTTAATATAGTATTAAAATAATCTTATTATAAATTCTCTTATATAAGAATAGCTTATTATTACTAATTTAAACTTAAATATTTAAAATAAAATAGTTTTTATTATATAGCTATTTCTCCTAAATTATTATAAACCTAAGCTTATAACTATTTAAAAAGAATAGGTTTAAATAAAATTTCTAGACTATTTAACTATTTTAAAGGGCTAATAATACTTTAAAAGAAAAAGTATTAGCATATATAGTAAATATAAAATATATATCTATATTTTCTTAATTAAGGTAATAGATTTTTATATAAAGTTTAAGAAGTAGTTTCTTTAAGCCGCCTAATTTTATTAAAGTAAAATTATTATTAAAGACTTTCTTAAAGTAAAATCTTTATTATATTAAAAATTACTAGTTTTAACTATTATTTTATAATATTATTTTAATTAATAGATTTTATTTATAAATATTATATTATATTATATATTAAGATTAATACTATAGTATAAATAAATTCTATAAACCTTAATTTTTTATTTATAATCTATTCTTTTTTAATAATAAGCAGCTAATAATAATTATTATTATTACTATTTTTATTATTATTATTATAATCCTTATTATTATTTTTAATCTTTAGCTAGAAGTTATATAAGATAATAATAAATTATTACTATTGCTAAAAGATTTCTGCTATATTAAATATATTTAATTAATATATTAATTAGAGACGCTTTAATAGCTAAAGAACTTTATTTCTTTAATTTTTACTCTTAATAAATAAAAAATTAAGATTCTTTTTATTAGTAATAAACTTCTCTTACTTAATTTTATATTTCTTTTATTATAATATTCTTATAAATAATATAATTAAATATTTCTAGATTAAATTTTATTAATTTAACTTTCTTAAGATAAAAGTTAGTATTTTCTATTTTAGCTTTTATATACTTTCTAGTTTATTATTAATATCTAGTACTATATTATTATTAAGATCTCTTTATATTTTTTATTAATTATTATTTAAGCTTTAATTTATATATTTATTATAATCTTTTTAAGCTTCTTATTAATTATTATTTAAGCTTTAATTTATATATTTATTATAATCTCTTTAAGCTTCTTATTAATTATTATCTAGGCTTTAATCTATATACTTATTATAATTTTTTTAAGCTTCTTACTAATTATTATCTAAGCTTTAATTTATATATTTATTATAATCTTCTTAGGCTCTTTACTAATTATTATCTAAGCTTTAATCTATATACTTATTAAAATTTTTCTAGGTTTTTTATTAATTATTACTAAAATTCTCGCTAATATAGTATTTAATTTTCTTCTCTTTTTTTATTTTTTTATAAGTATTAAACCTTAATTACAATATCTTTAAAGCTTAAAGAAAGATTTTTCTAAGATTACTTAAAGTAATATTATATATTATTTTTACTAAGACTAGAATAAATATAGTTTTTTATTTAAACTTTTTATCTTTACTAGTATTAATTAAGTCTTAGCTCTTTTATTAGTAAAAAGGCGTATAATTACTTTTAATCTATTAAATTATTTTCTATAAAATTAGCTATTTTTCCTTAATTAAGTATAATATATAATAAAATAATTTTTCTTAATTCTAATTATTTTTAATTTATAGCTATACTAGTAGCTATACTATATAATCTATCTTTATTTATTTAAAAATATCTAGTATACTTAAGTAATATTTATAATTACTTATAGACTTTATATATATAATTAACTTTTAAATTATTAAAAAATCTTCTCTTTAATTTTTCTCTTTTATCTATTAAAATAAGAGAAAATAGTTTTTATAAAACCTTACTTAATATAAATAAAAAAGGTATCTCTTAATTTAATTTTTAAGCTCTTTTTTATTAGCTATAGTCTTAAGATATAATATAATATTCTTTAAACTCTTATATTAATTTAATTTAGTAAAATAATCTTTAACTAGTTTAATTTCTTTTTTATTATTAAGTTCTATTTCTTTCTATATATTAAAAATCTTATTCTTTAAATTCTTTATCTTAAATATATTATTATATTAGTTAATCTTAAGAAAGTCTTTTTAAAGTAGTATAAATATAATTAATCTATATATTAGCCTCTAGACTTTAAGCTAAAATTTATTTTACTTATCTTTATAGCTTATTATTATTTTATATCTTAAAAAGTCTTAAAAAGTATTGTAAGAGTATATAAGAGTAGTCTTTATAGAAAATAAGGCTTTTATAATATAGCTAAAGGTAAAGAAAAGAGTTAAAAGCGTTTAAAAGTAATTATTAAGAAGATAAAAATAAGATAAAGAAAAAAGAGTTTAAAGAGATTAAAAAAATTTTTTAAAAAATAAAAGGTTAATTATTATTTAATAAATATTATTTAATAAATAAATAAGATAAAGTTAGCTAATAAGTTTTTTATAAGGTCTCTTATTAATAGTTAATTCTTTAGCTATTTTATATAATATTTACTAAGTTTCTCTAAAAATTAAACTTTACCTTTTTAAGAATAAAATAAATATATTATTTAATTTATATATTTCTATATAAGCAATATTTAAATATTAGCTTTATAGTAAAGTAATTTAAGTTATATAAAGATAAATATATAAGAGAGAAAGATATAAACTACTAGTTTATACTTTAGTTATAAATACTATTAGTCTATACTTTAATTATAGATATAATTATAAAAGATAATTTTATTAATAATAATAATAAAGTTTTTATTAATAGCTTTAGCTAATAAATAATATTTAATAAAAAACTTATAGCTATATAGATTAATTACTAAATAAAAATAATTTTAACTAATAGCTAATAGAGAACTAGATAAATATTTACTTTTAATAAGATTATTTTAATCTCTTTTTTTTATTTTATACTTAAATAATAGTCGCTAATATATTTATAATATATAAACCTTATTTTTATAAATATAAAAGAGTTTTATTATATAAAGCAGAAATTAAAGCCTATTATTAATTCTTTTAATACCTTACTTATTAAGTTTAAAAAAAAAGAACTCTAGGATTAATAATTATTTAAGGAACTTATATTATTTTTTATTTAATTAATAAACTCCCTTCTATAGATTTTTTAATTTAATTAAAAATTAATATTTTTAGTAGTATTATAGCTATTATTACTATTTTTATTATAAGACTTAAAATTAATAGACTAATAAGATAAGGTCTGCCTATTAGATTTAAAGGACTAACTATTAATATTAAAGGACTTTTAGCCTTTAATAAAATTAGAGAATTCTTTTTAAATAATTTCTCTAAAATACTATTTCTAGGATTTACTAGCTGTAGAGATTACCTAAAAAGATTATATATATTTTCTTATTTTATTAATAAACTCTCTCTTATAAATAAATTAATTAACTTAATATAAGATATAGTATTAAAATAAAAGCTTAATAGTAATCTATAATATTAAGTAAAAACAGATAATATTAAGTATTTATAATACTTATTTTATAAAATATATCTTTACTTATATAAAGATTAATATAATAAATTATTATTTTCTTAATAATTATTTATTATAATAGGCTTAAGTTAATATTAGCTATTATACTGCAGAAAGTTAAAGACCTTAAGCTATTAAATATAGATTATTATATATTAAATAATTAGATTAATAATATTATTATTTTTCTAAGTATTTTCTTATTAAATATAATATTATTATATAAAAATAGCCTTAAAACTATCTTTAAATAATAGACTAGTAAATATTACTATAATAATAGATTAATCTATATCTAGAATATATTTTTTGCAAGAATTAAAAAGATATATATATAAATCCTTATAGGTTTTAGGTTCTTATATAATTGCAGTTATATTTCTCTATAATATATAAAATATATAGAGATTTTTAAGTTCTATATATATTATTATAAATCTTATTTAAATATTAATATTTTAATATAATAATTATATAGTTACTTATATAATAATACGTTAATCTTATTATAAAATATAATATTTATTATTAAAAAAAAGAAGTTTAGCTTATAAATTTAGCTTAAGATTATATATTAACTATTAGCTATTAATAATATATATTTTTTTAAATACTCTCTATTTTAAATTATTAAAATAAAATTTTTATAATAGTTTTTCTTTTTATTTTATATATATTATTATCTTTATAAAAAGTATAGTAATATAGCCTTTTTAAATAATATTTTATTTTACTAATAATTTTAATTATTTAATATTATTAATAATAATATTAATTTTATAATTAAGATTTTAACCTAATTTTTTTAATTAAAAGGTAATTAGATTATTTTTTCTTTAGAAGTATAAGCACTAAACTCTTTACTAGAATTAATATATATAAATTATTAATATATTTTATAGTTAGATAAAACTACTAATATATTTAATAATTAATTTTAAACTATACTATTTTTTAAAGCGCTTATAATCTTAGAGATTAAAATTAAATATTTATGCTAAAATAGTAAACTTCGTAAATAAGATAAAGTTTTTATATAGAAATAATACTATAAGATTATAAATATAAAGACTAATTAATCTATAGTTATATATTCTTTTTATTATATTATAATCTTATACCTTACTATATATTTATAAGAAATATTAATAATAATATAATATTTTTCTAGTAAAAAATATTAAGATATATAGAAGAAAAGACCTATACTAGATTAATAAGTCTTAGATTATTTTATAAAGAAGGTATTTTATCTTATAATACTAGAGAAACCTTCTATAGTATATTTATATATTATTAATATTTAGTCTTTATTTTAAAAATATAATATTATATTATAATTATTTAATCTCTTATTTTTTATTAAAAATTTTTAAAAGGCTCTTTTTTAATATATAATTATAGCTAATATACCTTTCTGCTATATAAAAATGCCTAAATTTATTAATTTATTAAATCTTTACTATTTTAATCTATTAATACCTAGTTATAGAGTATTTAAGGGTAATATTAAGACTAAATATAAGGAGATTTAAAGAAAGATTATATATACTCTATTATTATAGTATTAAATTTCCCTTATATTAAATATATAGTTAAATTTTAATTATCTCTTATTTTTCTTAGTAATTACCTATTATATTAATATTAAACAAGAATATTATAAAATATTATTAGCTTTTTATTTATTATTAAGTTTATATATTAAAAAAAGTCTATTATAAGTAATATATTCTATACTTTAATATTATTAGATTAAATTTAAATTATTTACTATAACTGCTAATAATATATTTAATAATATATATATATATATATATTTTTATAAAAAGAATTATATAATTATTAACTTAAGTAAGATTATAATATTAAATTTATTTATTATCTTATATATATTATTTAATTAGCTATTAATAGTTTTTTTTATATTTTAAAAATAGTTATTAAGAATAAATTAATTAATAAAAAACTTAAAAAATCTTATTTAGTAAAGATTACTAATAATATTAATTTTAAAAATATATTTATAAAAGTATAGCCCTATATTTATTTTATCTAGATATAAATTAATATAAATAGACTTAAATATTTATTATTATTATTAATTTATCTCTATAATAATTTAAACTTTTTAAAAATTATTAAAACTTTAAGGACTAGTATTATTATAATCTTAAAGTAATATATTTTTTTAATTATATTAGTCTTATCTAAGATATTAAGACCTATTAAAATAATATATATAATATATTTAAATATATTTAGGAGATAAAGTCTACTATTTATTATTAGTTAAATATAAAATAAAATTATAAATAATATATAATATTAAAATTTAAAGAGAAAAAATAATAATATATAAATATCTTGCTAATTATTCTAGTACTCTTTTCTAAGATTATTTAATATATTAGTATATTATATCTGCTTAATATTTATAAGGTATTTTATTTATATAACTATCTTTTTAACTGTTTTAAAATAGTAAAAAAAAATAGTTTTCTCTTTATTGCAGTAAATATAATATTATACTTATAGCTACTATTAATATAATTAAACTTAAATTATTTAAATATTATAGCTAAATAAAAAATAATATTAGAAAGTTTTATACTATTATTATAACCCTTAATTTAATTAAAAAACTAATATTTTATTAAATAAATATTTATTACTTAATATTATAATAATTATTAATAGAACTTAATAGTTTAACTAATAAGAACTTATATTTAAGAATAAATATTATAAAGTATTTTTAAGCTATTATAATATATATTATAAGTATTTTAAATTAATCTTTTCTTTATCTATTAACTAACTAATAAATAAGCTATTACTAAATAAATATATTAATAAATTATTTTTTATAGATTAAGTATATTTTATATAAGCTAAGTCTTATAATTACTAAAAATAATTAAAAGCAGAATAATATTTATAAGATTCTCTATATATATTTAATGCTAATAATCTTATTTATAAAAATATTCTTTAATAATAGAAAGGTTTTAACTATAAATATTTAACTCTTACTAAAATAGCTTAAGCTATTTTAATTATTTTAATATTTAAAGTAAGTATAAAATATTATTTTAATATTTATTATAATATTTATTATTATTAATATAATTAACTTTATAGCTTAATAATTAAATAGATTATAATATTTAAAGTATAAGAGTTTAAAAATTATATTAAGTTTATCTTAATATTAAATAATATTAAAGAACTTATTTTAAATATAATATCTATTATTAATATAGAGAGATTAGTTAATAATATTAATAATATTAATATAAAATTAATACCCTTTATTATTAAGAAAGCTAAGATATTTTTTATATTTTCTTAAAATACTAAAATTCTTAATTTTAATATTATAGATTTTACTTTATTATTACTTAATTCTAATAATAAATCTAAAAATAATCTTTTTTTACCTATTATATCTATTATTATTTAAATATATTATATCTTAAAAAAGCCTTTCTTAATATATTATTATCTTAACTCTTATTTAATTATATATTATATATAGTTTATTATAATATTACTATATTAAATTAAAGAATTAATTGCTTTTATTTTACTTATTAAATCTAATAATAGTATAAAAGATTTAAAAAATATATTAACTTAAATAAGAAATTAAACTATATATTAAGCTTATAAGCTAAACTTATAAGCTAAGCTAAATTAAAAGGTTTAACTTAACTTATTAGGCTAAGCTAAAAGATTTAGCTTAACTTATTAGGCTAAGCTAAAAGGTTTAGCTTAACTTATTAAGCTAAGCTAAAAAGTTCAGCTTAACTTAACTTAATACTAATACTAAATTTTAAGTTATAAACTTAAGCTTATAACTAGCTAAAAAGAATTAATTAAAGAAAAGAGAAAGAGATTTTACTATAATAAAATTCTACTTAATTAAAATTAAAGAAACTTATATATTACGGTAAAATTAATAATAATATTATTATTACCTATTTCTATTTAAGTAAAAGATTTAAAGAGTTTTTATATAGTTATATAGTTAAGCTATATAATCTTTTATAGAGATATACTAGTCTTAACTACTATATTATAATATTATTTAATATTTTTATATTTTAAAATAGTTAATTAATAACTTAATTCTAATAAAGGTTTTCTCTAGAATTATTTAAACTTTATTAATTATTAGTTTATTTAATACTTTATTACTTTTACCTATAGTTTAATATAAATATTTAAATCTTTAAGTAAAACTTTTATTTCCTATTTAATAGTTTAATATATTCGCTTAATAATTTTATTTTAAGTTAATATATATAGAATTATTAATTTATAGTAAATATTAAATTCTTTTCTTTAAGTTTTAAAGATATTCTTAAGTTTTAATATATTATTAAATTATATATTAAGTGTTTTAAGGCTTATAGCTATTTTTATTTCCTTTTTTTATTAGTTTAAACTAGGAGTAGTATTAGATTTAATTTTATTAGAAATATTTATATTTTTCTTAAGTAATTATTTATAGTTATTAAAAAGTAAATATATTTATTCTTAAACTCTAGTATTTAATTATATATATTAATATAAATAAGTTCTAGAATACTTTTCTTTTATTTACTTATTATATTATATTTATTCTTAATATTAACTATAGTTAAAAAGAATTAGTTTAATAATAGTAAGACCTATTCTTAATTACTAAATATAAGAGAAAACTTAAGATTAAAGAGACTTAACTATTGCAGCGAAATAACAGATAATATTATTATTATTTAAACTATCTTTACTTAAGTAAAAGACTTAAAGGGGCTTTTATTTAATTATATAGTTAAGCTATATAACTCTTTATAGAGATATACTAGTCTTAACTACTATATCGTAATAACTATAGTATATATTATATATTAATAATTAATAATTATTAGAGAAAGTAAAAAATATAAATTCTAAAATTTAAAAATTAAAGCCTTTTATATAAGACTATTAAGCTAATAATAAGGGTAAAATTAAATAACCTTAATAGAAGTTCTTAATACCTCCTCTTAAATAAATAAATAGCTTAAATTTAAAAGCTATATATAAAATCTAATATTTAGACTTTAATATTTAATATTCTTTTTATATATTTAATAATAAATCTCGGTTATTAAAGTATAAGATTTTAATTATTAAAGTATAAGGTATTTAATTAGTTATAAAATATTATAATAATAATATAGTTAGTAGTTATTATTTAAGATTAAAGGAAATAAGCTTAAAATAATTATTAAAAATTAAAAGAAATACTTTCCCCCTTTAAATTAATAGAAGATATTAAATATCTTTTATTTTAAATAGGTAAAAACTTTATAATTCTCCTTTATTAGTAAAGAATATAAAAACTATATATTTTTCTTTAAAGGATATAAAAAACTTATAATTTTCTCTTTAAAGAAATATAAAAAAACTTTATAATCTTCTCCTTATATAGTAGAGAATATAAAATATCTTTTATATTTATTATAGTAGTACTTTATAATAAGAAGGAAATTTAATTATCTAATAAGTAGCTAGTATATTAATTTAATTAAAAAGATAAAGAACTTATAACTTATTAAAAAGAGAGTAAATAACTTAAACTCTAGAATTTAAAAATTAAAACCTCTTATATAAAACTACTAAGCTAATAATAAAGGTAAAATTAAATAACTCTAATAGGAATCTCTAATAGTAATTATCTTTATAAACTTTTTTAATATAATAAATTTATATTTTCTAATATAATAAATTTATATAAATTTCTATTTTTTTAATTTTTAAATAGTTAATTCTTTTATACTATAATTAATACTTCTTTTAAGTCTTATAGCTTTAAAGGCCTTTTATAAAATTATTCTTCTCTTAAAAAGTAATTATAATATTAAAGGTATAATTATTAATTAATAGTATTATAAATATATATAGTAATTTTAATATTAAGTTTAAGTAAATCTTCTTAATAATATAAATTTTATACTTAATAACTTTTTAAATTACTATATTATATAACTTATTTAATATAGATATTAACCTAGTATTAAGATATTTATATAAGTTTAATTACTAGTAAAGTATTTTAGTTAATAAAAGATTTACTTTAAAATTTAATATAAGTAATATTTTCTTTAAGTATAAAATCTCTTTATTCTTATTTTATAAAGTAATTATACTTATATAGTTTAAATATAAATTCTTTTTTTACTTAAATATATTTTCTTTAAATCTTAATTAATAGTTTTTTAAAATAATAAGTTTTATTAATTATATAAGAATTAATATTATTATTTATATATTATTATAATTCTTACTAATAATATTATTTAAAATATAAGTAATTTTATATAAGATTTAATTATTAAAGGTAATTAAAAATAGTTAAAATATTATTAATTTTTAAATTCTTTTAAGTATTAATAGTAAGCTTAATTATAATATATTCTTTAATTAATATTAAGAATAATTATTAAATTCTAGCCTTTTTTTAATTAAAAAAAATATTGTTTTATTAAATATAATAATTCTCTTTTTTATTTATTATAATTACCTTTAAATATTTATAATTATTTATTCTAGAACTATTTAAATATATATATAGGCTTAAATAAGTTAATATTTCTAGATAAAAAGAGTTTTCTTATATTATTTTTTTAAGTTCTTTTATAGTACTTTTATACTAGAGATATTTATAAATTAATTTTAATTATCTTTAAATAAATAATTTATAATTTAGTATTATATAGTATAGTAGGGAGAATCGGCGTAAAGAATATAATTAGTTAAGAGATTATATGCTTCTACTTAAAGTCTTTAAAAAGTCTATAAATAAAGTAGTAGAGAATAGAAGAAAAATACCTTTTAGTTATTTAGAATAAAATAATTAGCTTTATCTTTTTATTATTATTTAGTATTAGTTTAATATTAGATTATTATTAGTTTACTATATTAGTTTATAGCTAAAGCTTCTCCTTTAATTTTATTCTAAGCTCTAAAATTAAATACCCTTCTCTTCTTTTTTAATACTTATTTGCTTAAAGACTCTATATTAAGTCTTAATATATCTTCCTATAATAAAATAGAGTTAAATATAGAAGATATTAAAATATTAAGCAGAAATAAGGGAGAAAAAAAATTAAAAGCTAAGGTTAAGGTTAAAGCTAAAAAAAGGGGTAAAAAGTAGTAAAAAGATAAGTAAAATAGTTAAGGAAGATTACTATTATAAATAAAAAAAGATAAATATACTTTTTAAATTAGTAGAGATAATAAAAATAATATAAGGTAAAAATATATATTAGTAATAAGAGAAAGAAAAGACTATTAAATATAAAGAAGAGCTTAATAAGTATAAAAGGAAAGTAAAAATTTAAAAAGAATAAAAAATTATTAAATAAAAACTATTTATTAAAAAGTAGAAGAACTTTTTATTATTATCTTTATTATTATTTCTTTAAAAAAAATATAAAAAAAAGCACTAATCTTTTTAGCATTAATTAAAATAGAAGAATTTTTAGCTCTTTAATATTATTAAGTTTAAAGATATAAATAGCTTAAATATCTAAAAATATAGGATTATTAATAGCGCAATTAATTTAAGTTATATTAGCTCTATAGATATTAATATCTAGGAATTCTAAAATACCTTATTTTAAAGAGAATAATATTATTTATTACCTAAGGCTTTTTAAAAGGCTATATAAAGTAAATTAACTCTTAAAAAAAGAAAAAACTAAATAATTTATAAATTATTATAGCCTATTAATATTATTATAGATAAATACTTAATCTAAATATAAAGAGAAGAATTACCTAAAACTAATAGAAATAACTAAATAAAAATATACTTACTATAATAAGTATTAAAAGAAATATAATATTTAATAGCTAGAAAAGTTTAAAAATATAAAATATAATAGCTCTAAGGACTTAAAGAAATATAACTAAGAATATTAAACTATATTAGAAGCACTAATAACTTTAGATAAGTTAAGCTAATACTTATAGAGAGTTTAATATCTCTAAGAACTTTTAGAAGAGCTTAAGTAATAAATAGTTTAAGAATTAAATATAGACTATTATACTCTATCTATTATTAAATATATTAATTTCTATAAAGAGATAATAAATAGGGTAAAAATAATTAAAACCCTTTACTATCTTAATAGTAAAAAACTAGAGAAAGATTAAGATATAGCAGCTTTAATAAAGGAGAAAATAATTAAAGAAGATAATATATAACTTCTTATTAAACTTAATAAAACTTATTTAAATAAGAATAAGAATAAGACTAAATAATAAAATATTAAAGTAAAGTTAATAAAGCAGTTATAAATTAATTAATTAATAAAAGAGTTTAAGAAATTAAAACTATATAATATATAGTATATAAGAAGGCCTAATAATAGTATACCTAATACTAATATAAATATATAAGCTAAAATACCTTTAGGATTTATTCTAACTAGAGAATCTAAAATTCCTTTAAATTTATATAACTTCTACTAGGCTTCTAATTATATTTAACCTTATTATCTAGATTTAAAGAACCTCTTAAATTAAAAACTTATTTATTAAGGAAAAGACTATAAACTTTATTTTAAACTAAAAGGGTAAAATAGAGAAATTATCCGCCTTATTTAAAGAAATATATTATAAAAAGCAATTATTAAATAGAGATTAAAGAAGAAATAAAAACAAATTAATTTAATTAAATATAATATATAGTCTATTATACTAGAACAGACTAATAATAACTTAAGCTTTAAAGAAAAAGCTAGTAATATTATAGAAGATTATTATTTAGTTAATATAATAAGATTAAAAAAGCCTTAAGAAATAAAGAAAAGATAAAATAGGATTAAATAATAATATAAAAAAAAATTATAAAGAGTAATTAAATAAGAGTAAAGATTTCCCTTAATTAAAATAAACTAGTTTAGTAATTATTAGCTACTAAATATAATTAAGTAAATAAAAATAGTAGATAAAGATATAAAAAAAGTACTTAAACTAGATAAAAATAAGAAAATAACTAAGATAAGAGAGAAACTATCTTTAAGAAAGTTTAAAATAGCAAATAAATTAAAAGGGACTATAGATATAATAAGTATTATAAACTAAATCTTAAATACTAAGGTTTAAATATTTATTAGAGATTTTATTAAATTATCTCCTAGGCTTTATAAAGCCTTATTTATCCTTTAACTATAATTAGTAATAACTAAGATATTATTTTATAACTTTAAAACTATATAGTTTAATACTTTAGTATCTAATATAGAATATATAATAAATAGTTTAAACTAATATACTTATATATTATTATAACTTAAGCCTTTTAATAATAATAGGGTATTATATATAGCTATAATTTTAAAACTACCTATTAAAATTAATAAATATAAAAAGCTATAAAATATTATAATAGATAGCAGAGCTAAAATTAATATAATATATAAAGATATAGCGAATTACTATAAGCTTATTATAAACTAAAAGTTTAAGAGTAATATAATTTTAGCAGATAGTAAATAAACTCCTTTTATAAATCTCTATAAAGAGATATTTATATAGGTAAGATCTTTTTATTATAAGATCCCTTTTTTTATAATAAATAATAGAATTAATAATAACTATATCTTAAGATAACTGTTTAAATATTAAGTATATTTAAAATATATAGCCTTATCTAATAGAATAATAGAAAATATAATTTATTTTATAGACTAGAAGAATTAAGCAATAATATAAATATTTTTAATAAATAACCTAAGAAATAAATTAAGAGAAGAGATATTATATAATTTATTATCTTAAATATAAAAGTTATTAAACTAAAGCTAAAAAGAAATAATAAATATTAAACTAAGAATAAAGAAGGCCTATAGGAGCTATACTTAATAAATAATATTAGCTTTAAAGTAAGCGAGGAAATTAAAAGTAAAGGAATAAAGATATTTAAACTTACTAAATTAAATAAAAGAATTAGAAGATTATAGGGGTATAGACTATTTAAAAGATATAACTTTTTTACTATAAAAATAAAATATTTTATTAATATATAGTATAAAAAGAAATATAAAAAGGTTTATTTAATAAATATATTAAATAGACCTATAATAGCTTTAGGGGGGCTATTAGAATAAAAAGAAGTTATTAAAGAGCGCTATTATAAGAACCCCTAAAAAAGTATAAAAGAAATATATAAAGGATTTATTAAATATATCTAGTTAAAGATATTAAATATTAAAAGAGAAATAAGACTAATATTAAATTATTTAAAAAATCTTATTATAAGAGATAATCTATAGCTAAAAAAAAAGAACTATTAATAAAGATACTTTTTACCTAAGAAATAACTTTTATCTAAACCTTTAAAGAGATTAAATAAATATATCTAAAAGTTATATTTTTAATTATTATTTAGACTATAGATTATAAACTATAATAGGCAAAGAGCTTTTTAATATTAAAGATACTCTATAATATAATATAAAGAATAGTAAAAGAAAGAATAAATATAGGGATTCTTAAATATAATTAAAGACCCTATTAAAATCTATAATTCTTAATAAAAAAGAAAAGTAATAAATATTAATTAATTAATATAGCTATAAAAGTTAATTAAATAATAATATAAGATATTAATCTATCTCTTTTAGCTAATAAATTCTTAAAAGAGTTTAGTAAAATATTAGTATTAATACTTATAGACTTATTCTCTAGGTATAATTAGTTAAAATTAGCTAAAGAATTATAAGACTTAATAGCTTTCTATATACTAGAGATTAGTTTAGTTTATTAAGCTAGATTATTCTAAAAATAAATAAATATAATATAAAAGTTTATATAAAGGGTTATAAAAGTACTAGCAGATAATATTCTTAATATTTATAATATATTTCTAGATAATATACTAATATAAGGACTTAAAATTAATTATAAAAAGGAAGAGATATTACTAGGAATTAAAAGGTTTATATTTAAATATATCTAGAATATTAATAAGATACTATATAGTTTTAAACTTATAGATTTAATAATTACTAGAGAGAAATTATAATTTATAGTATTAGAAATTAAAATAATAGGCTATATATATAATACTAAGGGGAAATATCTTAAGTTAATTAAAGTAATTAAGATCTTAAAATAATTATTTTATTAGAATTTATAAGAAGTAAGAGGATTTCTAAAAGTTATAGCCTATTACTAAATATAGATTAAAGAATATATTATTAAGGCTAAGCTAATATACTTAATACTAAAAAAGAAATAAAACTTCTTTTAAGGGCTAGAATAATAAGAAATAATAAATACTTTAAAAATAGCCCTAATAATAATATTAGCACTTAAGCTAATTAACTATAGAGAGAGAAGTATAATTATTATTAATATTAATACTAATAGCAATAAATAAGAAATATAACTTACTTAAAAAAAAAGAGTTTAATAAAAGATACTTAGCTAAATATAAAAGTAAAATATAAATATAAGTAAAAAGGTAATATAATAAAGAAAAGCTAAAGTATAGGGCAGTATTAAAAATATTTTATAAATTCTAAGTATACTTATATAGTATATATTTTTAACTAGAGATAAATATAAAAATTCTAGTTGCGCAATTAAATAAAATAGCTATAAATCTCCCTAAATTAATAATTATTTAATAAATTACTTAGATTTAGCTATTTAATTTTAATATTATTTATATATTAAGAAAAAAGAACTTAGTTATAGACAGATTATTTTAAAAGCCGGTAATAAAGTAAAACCTAGAAGAAGCAGAAAATAATAATATAGAAAAATTCTTAAACCTATAGTTTTATATAGTCTATTATATTAGTATATAAAAAGTAAAATTAAATAATATCTCTTAATTAACGCCTATATTATATTAATTAAAAAAATCTTTATTAATTATAAAATAGTTATAAACTATAATAAAACTAGATAATATAAACTAGAGATAATATACTAAGTTTAAAAAGGAGGCCGTAAAGTATATAGTATAAAATAGTGTTTTTTTTTAAAAAGCATAGTAAAATTAGCTTTATTAAATAATTATTAATAATAAAAGAAAGTAAAAAGAGATCTTTATTACCCTTTATAAAGAATATAAATATTAGAAATATAAAGTAATATATAAGAAAGTAGCTAATTAATATTAATAAAAAGGCCTATATAAATATATTACTAAATAAATAAAGATATATAATAAATATTAAAAAGCTAATAAAGAATATATAAAAAAAGCTTTATAATTAATATTTATTCTATTAGAGAGATTAAAGCTATATTTAAATATTTATAAGATTATATCGCTTAATAAGAGAAAAACTTATATTATTATATTTTAAGATAACTTTAATTAGATTAAATATAAAGCGCTTAATAGCTTTACTTTAAGAGCTATTATTAAATTCTTATAAAAAGACTAAATTTATTACTAAAGAATAATAGAGACTTTTATTAATAATAAAGGACTAAAAAATAAAGCTATAATTAATATATTAATATAGAAATATAAGATTAATTATATTAAAGTCTTATTATATAACCTGTAAGCAAATAAAGCAGTTAAAGTTATATATAAATCCTTTATATATAATATTAAGAAACTTATAAAAAGAATAAGGGTAAATTAAATAAATTATTTACTGGCTATAATTTAAATAAATAGAAATATAGTTAAGATCTTTATTAGTTTAATACTATTTAAAGTAATTATAAGATATAATATAGTATTACTAATTAAACTAAAAATACTTATTTAAAAGATATTAATATAAGATAAAGTTAAAACTATAAAAGACCTTCTCCTTTTTTATATAAAGTAAATAGAACTTAGAGATTAAAATATAAAAGAAATATAGCTTTATATCTAATATATAAAGGAAGCTAGTAAGAAAGCCTTTAATAATAAAAAGTAACTTTATAAAGAATAACTAATTAAAAGATAACTTATTTTATTTTATAATATAAAGCTTAAAATATCTTACTCTACTAAATTAGTATATTATTAGCTTAAACTATATTAAATTAAGAAAGTCTTTTAAAAAGGTTCTTATAAGCTTAAGGAGTTAGATAATATAGCTTTTTAAGATTTAATCTATAGAAATTACTTAAAAGGCTATTATTTATAAGATAATTAAAAAGATATATTAATAATAAATAATAATATAAAACTTAAGTAAGAAAATTAATAAATAAATAATAGTAAAGATAATATAGACTAAATATTACTTAAATTAGAATATATAGTTATTATTCTAGTACCCTCCTTTTAAAAATATTAGCTTAAAAGGAAAGAAGCAAAAAGCTAGTAATAAAATAAATTTAATACTAAATAAAGAATTAGTTTAAAAGGAGAAGAAATAAAAGAATAATAATAAAATAAGTACTAATGCTATAATAAAAAGAGAAAGAGAATAAATTTAAAATAAGGGCGTTTTCTTTAAGGGAGAGAAAAGATTTAAAGATACTTAATAATAATTAAAAAAGAAAAAAAAAGAGATAATTAAAAAATATATAATATTAGTTTAAATATCTTAAAAAAGTCTATAAATAAAGCTAAAAATAGAAAATATTAGATAAAGAATATAAATAATAAATAAAGAATTTTTATCTTATTATAAAAATCTTATTTTTTATATTATATAATACTATAGTAAAAGTAATTAAAGATTAAATTAAGCTAAACTTAAACTTATCTTATCTTTTAAATATATTTTTTTATTTAAAAACTATTTTAAAGAATTACTCTATAAAAATATATATTAAAAATAGAAAAAAATATACTAGAAATATAAAATATTATCTATTAAAATAAAGCTCTTTAATTTAAAATATATATATATACTATAATTAATAAAATTTATAAGCTTATAAAAGAGATAATAAGTAAAGCTAATAATAAAAAAGAGAAGGTTTAATTTATAAGCAATATAGTAATAATTATTTTAAATTTTTAAAGCAGGTATAATAAAATAGCTAATAATTTTTATAATTTCTTAAATTAATAGAAGCTATTAAAAGAAATAAAAAAAAAGAAGTATTAGCTATTAATAAACTAAAAGAATTAAAAATATAAGTAAAAAAGAATTATAAATATATTAATAAAGGCTATTATAAAGCTATAGAGAAATAAGGCTAAGAGACTATAAATTAAGTCTTATTAATTATTAGATAATTATACTAGACTTTAGTAGCTATAAAAAGATTAGCTTCTAGTATTAGAGATTAAAAAATAATAGCTATATATTTAGTAAAAGTATAGATTAATAGACTTTATAATATTAGGAGATAAAGAATATTAATTAAAAAGAGCCTATAACTAACTAATATTAAAAAGGTAAAAGATATTTTAAAAAAAGCCCTTAATAAAAAAGGACTAATTTTTTAAAAGCCTATTAATAAAGAACTATAAGAGATTAAAATAAAAATAAAAGAGAATAATCTTTTAAAGAAGATTATAGAAGAAAAAAAAATATTAAATAAAAGATTTAGGTAAAAGCTTATTAATAAATCTAATATTAGATAAAAAAGAGGAAAATATAGAGAAGGAAGAGAAAAGAAAAAAGAGGATTAAAAATCCTAAAAAATTAAAAGGGGAAAAAAGGTTTAAGATTTAAAATAAGAGGAAATAGCTAGAAAAAAGATATAAATATAAAATTAATATATTTATATTAATAGAAAAGGCTATTATTAATTTAGAAGATAAAAAAGTATTAGAATTTTTAAGAAAAGAAAGAATTAAACTTACTATTATATATTAAATTTATATTAAAAAAATATAAAGTATAATAGAATTAAGAAGTATAAAAGATAATATTTTTAAAAAAAGATTAAAAATGCTTATAAATAGTAATAATAATCTTAAATATTAAAATATTAATATAGACTACTAGAAATAGTTTTAAAGAAAATAGAGATTTAATATTAATTTTAAGAATTATTATTATCTAGATAAGGGAAAAATTAAAATATAATCTTAGCTAAGTAAACTAAATATAAGTATTAAAGAGGTTAAAAAAATCTTATAATAAATTAATTTTAGGAAAATTAATTTAATTTATAAGCTATATATATAATTATTAGCTAATATAATTAATATAAGAGAGAATATATCTATAAAAAAAGCTAAAGAAATATTAAAAATAGTTAGAAATATAAAGCTAGCAGTAGTAAAATAATAAAAGAAGAGATTATTTAAAGCAATAACTTATCCTTATAAAAATTTATTTAAAGAAATTAAATAATCTATAAATAAAATCTTTAAAAATAAATAAGTAATAAAACCTTCTAGTAGAGTTTTAAAAATTAATATAAAACCCTTCTTTTTTATAGTAAACCTAGAAGACCCTTTTATTAAGAAAAAAACTAAATATTTAAAAGATATATAGAACGCTAGAACTATATAATTTAAAGATAATTTAAAGATTAAATAAATATTAAATATACTTAGCAATAGCTAAATTAAAGAAAGAATAAAAAGTTTTATTTTAGGAAGTCTTAAAAGTATAAAAGATAGAAATAATATAAAAGTTAAAAAAATTTTATCTAAAGACTTTCTCCCTAAGAAATCCCTAATATTAAGAATAGTTTAATTATTTAAAGATCTTAGATTAATTAATATAAATACTTCTAATAATATATCTAATAGCTTATATTATAAAGCTTAAAATAATTTATATAAAGCTAAAGAATATCTTAAATCTAAGTATAAGAATAGAAAATATTTTAACTTAAGTAAAAAAAACTTTACCCTAAATAAGATATAGGACTAATATATCTAGTTAAATATTATAATAAAGGAAGATTTTAACTATTAAAAAATAAATAGGGTTTTTTAAATTATACCCTTTAAAAAGAAACTAATAAAAGAAATATTATAATATACTATTATAGAAGTAAAAGCAGCCCTTTATTATAAGAAGAAAGATAAAGAATTAATAGGGCTTAAAAACTTATCTTAAAGTATTCTTTAAAAGATTATTGCATAAAATATCTAGATTTATTTAATTTAATTAATATTATATAATTATAGTAAATATAGATTATAAATCTAATATTTTAGGGGATATAAGCTAAGAGTATTAAATATAGAGACTGCGATCTTTAAAAGAGAAATAGGCTAAGGTTTTATAACTCTAGGGACTAGACTAATTATTAGAGATAAGTCTAAGAAAACTATAGGTTTAAGAGATATTATATTTAAGTAAAGAGAAGTAATCTTTATTAATAATCTATATTAGCTAATATTAGAGAATTAAAGAATAAATCTTAATAATATCTGCTATTTTAATTATAGGGAATAAAATAAGATAAGATTTAATTAAAGAGGATCTGGGCCTTTTAATATCTAGATAAATAAAGTTATAACTATAAGTAAAATAATACTTAATTAGCTAAACTAAGATTACTTAAAAGTTAAAGCAAAGCTATATTTTATATTAAAGTAAGATATATTATTAGTCTAAGATTATCTATAGAAGAAAGAAACTTAGCTTTATAAATTAGAGGTTTTAAAATATATATAATACTAGAAATTAAAGCATTCTTACTTTAGGAATAATTTATAATATTAAAAAAAAAAGATAATATAAATTATAATAATTAAAGAAGGTAAATAAAGATATTTACTCTTAAAGAGAGGGAAGCTATATAATAAGGAGAATTAGCATAAAGAATATAATTAGTTAAAAGATTATATGCTTCTATTTAAAGTCTTTAAAAAGTTTATAAATAAAGTAATAAAAGATAAAAGGGAAATACCTTTTAATTATTTAGAATAAAATAATTAGCTTTATCTTTCTATTATTATTTAATATTAGTTTAATATTAAATTATTATTAGTTTACTATATTAGTTTATAGCTAGAGCTTCTTCTCTAACTCTACTCTAAGCTCTAAAATTAAATACTTTTCTCTTCTTTCTTAATACTTACTCGCTTAAAGACTCTATACTAAGTCTTAATATATCTTCCTATAATAATAGTTATATTAATCTTAATAAATATTACTTTATAGTTACTTTTAATTAATTTTATAATTCTTTAATAGTTCTTATTAATTAACTATTTCTTTATATAATAAATTATTACTTATAGTTCTTCTATAAAAGAGTAAGAATAAGTTTTTCTTTTAAGTTATTAAAATTCTTTATAGAAAATATAGTAATAGTAAATTAATACTTTAATTTTTAACAGAATTTAATTTTTAACAGAATTTAATTTTTATTAAGTTTAATATTTAATATATTAAATACTAGAGTAATTTTATTATAGGTTTTTTTATATAAAAGTAAATTATTATTACTATTTTAAATTTAATTAATTTAAGAGTAAATAAAGTAAATAATAAGTTAAATTAAAGCTTAACTTAGCGTAACTTAATTTACTAAGACCTCTAAGTTAAGTTAAAAGTATTAACTTAGCTTATTAAGTTAAATTAAGAAGCTTAGCTTAACTTAACTTATAAGCCTAGTTTAAACCTTAATTTTATTAAGACTTATTTTAATACTAGTTTTAATAAAGTAATTTAATAAGCGATTTTATTAATATATTAATTTTAATTAAGAAACTAAGTTATATATTAAACTTATAAGCTTAGCTTATAAGCTAAGTTAAGTTTAAATCCTTAGCTTAATTTAATAAACTAAATTAATACTCTTAGTTTAACTTAATAAGCTAAGCTTAATTTCTTAGCTTAACTTAACTTAATATTTATTATAAAATAATAGTTAGAACTAGTAGTTTTTAATATAATAAAGATTTTACTTTAAAGAAGTCTTTAGTAATAATTTTATTTTAATAAAATTAGGTAGCTTAAAGAAACTACTTCTTAAGCTTTATATAAAAATCTATTACTCTAACTAAGAAAATATTAATATATACTTTATATCTACTATATAAGCTAATACTCTTTTTCCCTAAATATTATTAGCCTTTTAAGCTATTAGATTAATCTAGGAATTCTATTTAAACTTATTTTTTTTAACTAATTATAAGCTTAAGTTTATAGTAATTTAAGAAAAATAGCTATATAATAAAAACTACTTTATTTTAAATATTTAAGTTTAAACTAGCAGTAATAAGCTATTCTTATATAAGAGAACTTATAATAAAACTGCCCTAGTACTATATTAAGTACTAAATCTAATAGAGATTAAATCTTATTAAAGGTTAGAGTATTAATCTATTATTATTATATCTTTAATAGATAATATTAAAAGTAAGAAAAAAAAACCTATTTTTACCCTTTTAAAGGAGAACTATAAGAAATAGTTTATTTATATAAAAAAATAGCTTATTAGTAAAGATTATTAAAAAGCTATTAAGTTTATTAAAAAATTATATAATAACTAGTTTAATAAGGCTAATATAACTGCTTAATATTAGATTACTAAATATCTATTTAAAGATAATTAAAATAGATTTATTAACTCTAATAATATATATATATTATAGGAGGCTTTATAAGTAAAATATATAGAAACTCTTTTTAATTAAAAGCACTAACTTATTTAGTTATTTATATACTTTTAAATAACTCCTAGATAAATAATTTTAAATACTTAAAGTTAATTATAATAAATAAGAAAGAGAATTATAATATTTAATAGTATAATATTTTCTTTAATTAAGCCTAAGACTAAAATATAATAACTACTTTTAATACTGCCTAAAAAATATACTATAATTAGGATAATAATTAATATATATAAAAATCTAAAAATAAATAATATTCTAGCTATTTTAAAAGAAATAGAGACTTAACTTTAAGTAAAACTAACTATTATATTCTTAATAAAAAATAGGTAAACTTTTATTAAATATTATATCTGCAAGGAAAACTACTATATTAAAAATTACCTATTTTTATTTATTACTTAGAAAAGCGCAAGAAATAGCTAAAAATAAAGAAAGAAGTCTTTTAAACAAATATTTAATAATCTTATTATCTAAGATAAAATAATAATAGAGATAATTAATAAAATCTATAAAAAGGTTTAATCCTTAAAAAATAAGAATTTAAAAAATAAGAAGCATAAAGTATATAATATAGAAAAAACCTTAGACTTTAAAAAGAGCTAATCTTAATTAAAATCTTTAACTTTAATTACTTTTAATAATTAAATCTTATATAAAATTACTTATCTTTTAAAAAATATTACTAATAAAAATCTATCTTAATAATATATAAATAATAGTATTAGTTTATATATAACTAATAAAAATTATTACTTTAAAGGACTACTAATTTAAATTTAACAGAGGTATATTTATATAAACAAAGGGATTCTATATTTAGAATATATAGAGATAGCTATTTTAAGAGATAAAAATAAGAAAATATTAGACCTAGAAAATATATTGCTTATATTAAACCTTAGGGTAAATCTTTTATTAACTAAGATATTCTGCTAATAATTAAATATACGCAGGTATTTTAATAAAAGAATAATATTTATATTAAATAAGTTAGATAAGATTATAATTTAAAGTATTATTAAATATAAAGTTTATATTATTAAAAAAGTCTTTTTAGACTAAATACTTAAATTATAGTATATACTTATTATACTAATCTCTATTAAAAATACTCTTAATACTATAATTATAGATTAAAAAAAAGAATCTTATTAAAATAAAATTAAAAAAAAAAGGATTTTATTAAAATAAAATCTAAAAGAAGTATTAATTATAGTATAAAAGAATTAGCTATCTTAGACCTAAAAAAGTCAGAAACTTATATAATTTAACTATATTAAAGAAGCCTATTAAAGTAGTAATAGACTATTAATATATAATATATATTATAGCTAATATTAAAAATAAGAGAGAGACTATTAATATATAAAAGGCTAGCATTCTTAAATTTATCTATATAAATATATGCAGTTAAATACTAAAGTCTAAAGATAAATATATCTATTTTTTAATAATTATAAATAACTTCTTAAAAAAATATAAATATTTCTAATAAGAATTAAATCTAATACTGCCTCTATCTTAAATAAATAAAAAAAGAAAGTTAAAATAGTAATAAGTCTCTAAATTCTTAATATATAATTAAATAATATATTAAAACTTAAGAATCTTTTTAAAACTTAAAAGAAACAGTTTAGTACTTATTATAAACTAATAGTTTTATATATATTAATATAAAATAGAGCTATAAAATAGGTATATTAGACTATTAAAAAAAGAATAAAAGCTATATTTAAAGATTTAGACCTATTAATTAAATTATAGATAAAGATAGTTTAAACTAATATATATATTAAAAATAGAATATTAAACAGACTAATAATTAATAGAGTTTAAATATCTCTAAAGGAAGCTTTTACTAGAGTTAAGCTATTAATTAATTACTTAAAAGTATAGGGATATTAAGTAATATTATATATAAACTTAGAATCTCTACTATAAAATATATAAAAAAATAAATTAATAAATTAAGATAGAATCTATATTTTTATAAGATATATTAAGAGAATAAATAAATAATAAAAAGTTTAAGCTCTAGATATAAAAAAGACTATTAAAACCTATTAAGCTAAGTTCTTTAAAGATAAACTAAGAGGAGATTTAAACTTTAAAATTCTCTAAAGATTACTATTAAATATAATATTAATAAAGAATTTAAGAGATTAATTAGTAACTTAGCCTATTACCTTAAGTATATATATACTCTTAAATAAAAAAAATAATATTAATAATTAAAAGGAGAGTTATAAAGAAGTTCTAATTTTTTCTTAAAAGAAAAAAAATATATTTTATTAAAAGAGAATTAAAACATTTCCTTAAAAAAAAGCTTTTTATTATAATAAAATTATAGAATAAAAGAAAATACTTAATTATCCTTACTCTAATAATTTAAATAATTATAAAGACTTATAGATAAATTACTTATCCCTGCTAAGCAGATAAGTTATATCTTATATAAAGATCCTCTATATAGTAAAATATAAAAGAGAAGAAATTAAATTATTAAATAATAAATAAAATACTAAAAAGTTATATTAAATAATACTTATACTAAATCTCCTATCTTTAAATATTAATACAGACTAAAAGAAGTATATAGAATAAGTATTAAATATTATAATAATAATATATATAGTAAAGAAATATATTCTAATCTTAAACTTATATTATACTATAATTAATAACTTTATTTAAGATAAACTATAGCAAAATATATTTAAAACTAAAATAAATATACTTTAAATAAATAAAATTTTTAAAATAGTTATATTATTACTAAGAGCTAATATTATAACTAGCTATTAAATATTAGCCGTAAAATATAACTTAAATAATTCTCTTTAAAAGCTTAAGATATACCTTATTATTTAAAGATTTATTTAAAAATATAGTATTAATTTTAAATATATCTTTACTTCTATCTTATAATATAATATATTATAAGTATTCTTAGCTATTATTATAATAAAGGATTATAAGTACTATATTATAGATATTAATAATACCTTTATAAAGTTAATATTAAAGAAGAAGATTTATATAGTATCTCTATTAAAAATAGATATATTACTAAAAATAGTATTAAAAATTCTTTAATCTTTATATAGTCTAAAGTAAGCTATAAGAGATTAGAATTAAACCTATATAGAAATACTCTAGAAAATAGGTTTTATATAAACTAATATTAATCTATATTTATTATAGCACTTAAAGAAGGAAATCTTATTTTTAATATATATTAATAATATCCTAATTAGTATAAAATAAATAAAAAGTATTTATTAATTTAAACAAGAGTTTAAATTAATATATAAAATAAAGGACTTAAAAGAAGTAAAGAAAATCCTTAGTATTTAAATTACTTAAAGCAGGCAGGACTAAATATTAATAATAGATTAATCTTATTATATTAAAGAACTCTTATTATAATATAAAATAAGTAAGGAGAAAATATACTTAGTTAATATCTTATTAAATAAATATAACTTTTTAAAACTATTTAGCCTTTAAAATAAAAGAATAGATTAAAAAGAATATTAAAAGATTATTAATAGCCTAATCTATTTAGTAATTTTAATAAGACTAGATATTATATTTATAATAGGCAGATTAAGTTAATATCTATTAAATTTATTTAAAAGGTACTTTAAGGTATTAAAATCTTTTATAAGATACCTATAATTAACTATATACTTAAATTTTAAGTTTAATATAAACTAAGACTAGCGACTTATTAAATACTTAAATTCAGATTATATAATAAATAAGACTAATTAAATATTAATCTTAGGGAATATTTTTATTTTAATTAGTAGCTTAATAAGCTAGTTAAATAAGAAATAAAAGTCTATTATAACTTTAACTATAAAGGCTAAATATATAGCTATATATTAAGCTATAAAGCAGTTCTAATAATTAGCCCTTCTTTTAAAAGATATAAGATATAGATATTATATTAGTCTAAATAAATTTAAACTAATAATAAGAGAAGAGTAAGCTTTTATTATTAATTCTCCAGTTAAAATTTATAGAAATAATTAAATATTATTATTACTAATTAGAGATACCTATATTTATAAAAGGTTAAAGCATATTAATATTATATATTATTATATATATAACTTATATTAAAGAAATAAGATTAATATTAAGTTTATTAGAATATAGGATATAATAGTAAATAGTTTTACTAAACTATTACTAAAGGTAAACTTCTTAAGATTTTTAAATTAACTAAGATTAACTAACCTAATAAGTCTAGACTAAGGAGAAGTATTATAAAATAGCAGTTAAGACTAATAGTTTTTAATATAATAAAGATTTTATTTTAAAAAAGTCTTTAGTAATAATTTTATTTTAATAAAATTAAATAGCTTAAAAAAACTACTTCTTAAGCTCTATATAAAAATCTATTACCCTAATTAAGAAAATATTAATATATACTTTATATCTACTATATAAGCTAATACTCTTTCTTCTTAAATATCGTTAGCCTTTTAAGCTACTAGATTAGTCTAAGAATTTTATTTAAACTTATTCTTTTTAACTATATTAATATTAAGAGTAAAAGATTTTATACTATTAAGTTTTTAATTTAAATTATTATAAGCTTAAGCTTAAGCTTATAATTAATTATAAAAAATAACTTATATATAAAATTAATATTATAAAATAGCAGTTAGAACTAGTAAGTATTATAGAGAATTATATAACTTTATTATATAATAAGAAGATAAATATTCTGAAATAGTTTATAGTATAAAAAACTAGAAAAAGAAAATATAAATTATAATTCTACCCCTTATACTTATTCTCTTAAGTTACTTTCTTAGATTTAATAGAAATAAGTCTTATTATTATAAGATTTATTCTATTTAACTAGTTATAAGCCTAGGTTTATAATAACTTAAGAAAAATTAAATAATATAAAACTCTTTATTTAAAGCTATAAGGTTTAAAATAATAATAATAAGTTATTTTTATATAAAAAAACCTATAATAAGATTACTCTAGTATTTTAAAATTAAATATTAAACTTAATAAAGATTAGAACTTATTAAAGATTAAAAAATTAATTTATTATAAAAATATTATTAATAAAAGATATTAATAACTAAAAAAAAAGACTTATTTTATTTTTTTAAGAAAGAACTATAAGAAATAGTTTTTTTATATAAGGAAATAGCTTATTAGTAAGAATTACTAGAAAGTTATTAAGTTAAATAAAAGTTTAAGTAAAGCTATATATAATAAAACTAATATAATTATATAATATTAAATTACTAAATACTTATCTAAAGATAATTAAGATAAATTTATTAACTTCTTTAATATAGAAGTATTATAAAAAGCCTTATAAATAAAATATTAAAAAACTTTTTTTACTTAAAGATATTAGCTTATTTAATTATATATATACTTTTAAATAATTCTTAAATAAATAATCTTAAATATTTAGAGATAATTATAATAAATAGAAAAAAGAATTATAGTATTTAATAATATAATATTTTTTTTAAATAACCTTAAAGCTAAGATATAATAACTACTCTTAGCATTATATAAAAAATATATTATTATTAGAATAGCGATTAATATATAAAAAAATTTAAAAATAAAAGATATTTTAGCTATTTTAAAGAAGATAGAGGCTTAACTTTAAGCTAAATTAACTAATATATTTTTTATATAAAATAAGTAAATAATTATTAAATATTATCTTTATAAAAAAAATTATTATATTAAAGAATACCTATTTCTATTTACTGCTTAAAAAGCTTTAAAAAATAATAAAAGATAATAATAAGAATCTTTAAAAAAAATATTTAATAGTTTATCTATTAATAATAAAAGAATAATAAAAATAATCTCTAAACTCTATAAGAAAATTTAATCTTTAAAGAGTAAATAATTAAAGAATAAAAAGCAGAAAGTATATAAAGTAAAAAAAACTTTAAATATTAAAATAAGTTAATCTTAATTAAAGACTTTAACTTTAATTAATATTAATAATTAGGTTTCTTATAAGATTACTTATCTTTCTAAAGATATAACTAGTAAGAATTTATCTTAATAATATATAGATAATAATACTAGTTTATATATAACTAATAAAAACTATTACTTTAAAAGACTACTAATTTAAATTTAATAGAGATATATTTATATAGGCGGGGAAATCCTATATTTAAAGTATATAGAGATAATTATTTTATAAGACTAGAATAAAAAGGTTTTAGACTTAGAGAATATATTGCTTATATTAAACCTTAGGGTAAATCTCTTATTAATTAAAATATTTTACTAATAATTAAACTTATATAAATACTTTAATAAAAAAATAATATCTATATTAAATAAGTTAAATAATATAATAATTTAAGATACTATTAAATATAAAGTTTATATTATTAAAAAGGTCTTTTTAAACTAAATGCTTAAATTACTATATATATTTATAATATTACTATTAATTAAAAATACCTTTAATATTTTAATTACTACTTAGGAAAAAGATATTAAAAAAGCCTTTCTTAAAGATTTTAAGAGCTTAAACTTAAAGGCTTAAAAAAAGTACTAACTATAGTATAAAAGAATTAATTATTTTAAACTTAAAAAGATTAAAAATCTATATAAGTTAACTATATTAAGAAAATTAATTAAGGTAATAATTAACTATTAATATATAACTTATACTATAGCTAATATTAGAAATAAAAGGGGTATAATAAGTAAGTAAAAAAATAGCATTTTAAAACTTATTTATGTAAATATATATAGCTAAATATTAAAGTCTAAAGATAAATATATTTATTTTTTAATAATTATAGATAATTACTTAAGGAAAATATAAATATTTTTAATAAGAGTTAAATCTAATACTACTCCTATTTTAAATAAATAAAAAAAGAAGATAAAGATAGCTATAGGCCTTAAAGTACTTAATATATAATTAAATAATATATTAAAACTTAAGAATATCTTTAAGATTTAAAGAAAAAAATTTAGCATTTACTATAAATTAATAGTCTATTATATATTAACTTAAAATAAAGCTATAAAATAAGTATATTAAATTATTAAAAAAGGAATAAAGGCTATACTTAAAGATTTAAACCTATTTATTAAACTATAGGTAAAAGCAGCTTAAACTAATATATATATTAAAAATAAAGTATTAAATAAACTTATAGTTAAAGAGGTTTAAATTACTTTAAAAAAAGCCTTTACTAAAGTTAAACTATTAATTAATTATTTTAAAGAATAGAGATATTAAGTAGTTTTATATATAAATCTAGATTTTTTACTATAAAAAATAAAGAAAAATAAGCTAATAGACTAGGGCAAAATTTATATTTTTATAAAATATATTAAGAGAATAAATAAATAATAAAGAGTTTAAATACTAAATATAAAAAAGATTATTAAGACTTATTAAGCTAAATTCTTTAAGGATAAACTAGAAAGAGAATTAAACCTTAAAATCTTTTAAAGATTAGCGCTAAACTTAATACTAATAAAAAACTTAAAAAGTTAATTTATAATTTAATTAAATATATTATATATTCTAACTAGATTAAATATATATAGCCTCTTAAAAAAAAGGAAAATAATATTAATAATTAAAAAGAGAACTTTATAAAAGCCTTTCTTAAAGTAATTAATTAATAAGAGAAAGATTTTATAAAAGCCTTTTCTAAGACTAATAATAATCTTAATATTTATAATAATCTGTTTATAAACCTTTTATCTTAGCTAAATAAATAAGTAATATTTTATATAGAAATCCCCTATATAATAAAATAAAAAAGGGAGAAATATCAGCTAATAAAAAATAAATAAGAGATAAAGTTTTATAAGGTAATACTTATACTAAATCTTTTAAGCCTAAGTATTAATATAAACTAGGAGAAAAATATAAAATAAGCATTATATGCTATAATAGCTGCTTATATAGCTAAAGAATAAGTTTTAATTTTAAACTTATATTATACTATAATTAATAACTTTATTTAAAGTAAATTATAGTAGAATATATTTAAAGCTAAAATAAATATATTCTAAGTAAATAATATTTTTAAAGTAATTATTCTATTATTTAAAGCTAATATTATTATTAGCTAATAAGTATTTACTATAAAGTATAACTTAAATAGCTTTCTTTAAAAACTTAAAGTATATTTTATTACTTAAAGATTTACCTAGAAATATAATATTAATTTTAAATATATCTTTACTTTTACTTTTTATTATAATACTTTATAAATCTTCCTATTTATTATTATAATAAAAGATTATAAATACTATACTATAGATATTAATAATGCCTTTATAGAGTTAATATTAAAGGAGAAAATATATATAGTAGCTTTATCTAGAATAAATATTTTATTAAAGATAGTACTTAAGGTTTTTAAGTCTTTATATAGCTTAAAGTAAGCTATAAGAGATTAGAATTAAACCTATATTAAACCTATATTAAAATATTTTAAAAAATAGGTTTTATATAAACTAATATTAATCTATACTTACTATAGTACTTAAAAAAAAGATTTTAATCTTAATATATATTAATAATATCTTAATTAGTATAAAGTAAATAAAGAATATTAACTAGTTTAAGCAATAATTTAAAACAGTCTATAAGATTAAGGACTTAAGAGAGGTAAAAAAAAATTTTCGCATTTAAGTTATTTATAATAAGAAGAATAAAACACTAATAATAAATTAATCTTATTATACTAAAAAAACTCTTATTAAGATATAGAATAAATAAAAAAAAGGCGTATCTAGTTAGTATTTTACTAAATAAATATAATTACTTAAAGCTATTTAGTTTATAAAATAAAAAAATAAATTAAAAAGAATATTAATAGATTATTAATAGCTTTATTTACTTAATAATTTTAATAAAGCCTAATATTATATTTGCTATTAGCAGATTAAGTTAATATTTATTAAATCTATTTAAAAGATACTTTAAGGCCTTAAAGTCTTTAATAAGATACCTTTAATTAACTATATACCTTAGTTTTAAGTTTAATAAAAATTAAGACTAGTAACTTATTAAATACTTAAATTTAAACTATATAATAAATAAGACTAATTAAATATTAATCTTAAAGAATATTTTTATTTTAACTAGCTGCTTAATAAGCTAGTTAAATAAAAAATAAAAGTTTATTATAACTTTAATAATAAAAGCTAAATATATAGCTATATATTAAGTTATAAAATAATCTTAATAATTAACCCTATTTTTAAAAGATATAGGTTATAGAAACTATATTAGTTTAAACTAATATAAACCTTTAATAAAAAAGAAATAAGCCTTTATTATTAAATCTCTAGTAAAAGTATTTAAAGATAATTAAGTATTACTCTTATTAGTTAAAAATACTTATACTTATAAAAAATTAAAATATATTAATATTATATATTATTATATATAGAATCTGCACTAGAGAAATAAGATTAATATAGAGTTTATTAGAACTAAAGATATAATAGCAGATAGCTTTATAAAGCCGCTTTTTAAGGTAAACTTCTTAAGGTTTTTAAAATAATTAAGACTTATTAACTTAGTAAGTATTATAGAGAATTATATAACTTTATTATATAATAAAAAGATAAATATCTTAAAATAGTTTATATTAAGAAAAATTAAAAAAAAATAATATAAATTATAGTTCTACTTCTTATACTTATTCTCTTAAGTTATTCTCTTAGATTTAATAAGAATAGGTCTTACCGTTATAAGATTTATTCTATTTAACTATTAAGATATATTACTAGTATTAAGAAAATAATTTAAATTAAAAGGAATTCTTTTAATTATAGTAGAATAAATAATATTATTATTAATTAATTATCTTTATTTAAGTAAAAGACTTAAAGAGTTTTTTACTTAATTATATAATTAAGTTATATAACTTTTTATAGAGATATATTAGTCTTAATTACTAGATTATAATATATACTTATTATAGTATTAGCATAGGGAATAGGATAATTAACCTGCTAGCTAATATTTACTTAATTTAAAAAAGCAAAGTCTAAACTCTTTTAGATTATATAAAGAATTATATAATTTTATAAAGATATCTTTAGCGTATAGCTTAATCTAAATTTAAGCTTTTTAAGCTATATTTTATTTATTAAGCCTGCCTATAATAGCCTATTCTAGTCTAAATTAGCTAAATAGAGATCTTATAGCTAATCCTAGTATTAACTATCTTATTCTATTTATTCTAACCTACTCCTTAAGCCTATATCTTAATATTATATAGCTCTTACCTAGAAGTTAATATTATTAATAATATTTGCCCTAATTCCCCTATTTTTACTAATTACCCTAAATAAATTTATTAAATATATTATTACTAGCTATAAGCTAAAATAGTATAAGTATTATTGCCTAATATATAAATATATTAATAAAGCTAAGATTATTATAAATAAAATAAGCTATTAAGCTAAAATATATTTTTAAAAGCTTTAATAAGAATTTACCGCTATTTAATAGAGACTTAAATAAAAAATTACTAAACTTAAGATTATTTAGTAATATTAGAAGATCTAGCTCTAAAAAAAAGAATAATAATATATTTAGGCTATCTTTAAGAGAGATTAAGCCTACTATATAGTTATACCTATTATAAATATATCTTTATTTATATTTAAATCTAAGCCTAGTATTAAGAGGCCTATAGCTACTCTAATAGAAATATTTAAAATACTTACTATTATACCTTCTTTTACTCTTAGATTTTTAAAGAGATTCTTTAATCTAGATAAGTTTAAAGGTAATTAAAAGAACCTTTAGTATTTTATAGCCTAAATCTAAGAGAAGATAATAATTAACTAAAATAGATTTTTAATCTCTTAAAGCTATATAGCTTATATAATTAATTATTTAAAGGGTGCGCCTTATACTTAAATATTATTATATATTAGAGATAAGATCTATACTCTTAATAATTATTAAAAGATTTTAAATATCTTAAAGTATATATTTAATAATCTTAATTATATAAATAATATATATAATAAATTATTTAATCTCTATTAGACTAATAAAGAATTTAGAATTTTTTTTACTAAGTTCTAGTATCTAGTATTAAAAGGAAAAATACCTAAAAGAATATTATCTATTTTATTAAAATAAGCTATTAATTAAAAACTCTAAAAAATATTATTATATAGCTAACTCTTAAATTATAAATATTATTAATTTATTAAATTTTTATAAAACCTTAAGAACTACCGCTATTAATATATTATAAACTAGCCCTTTATTATAAAGACTTATATTACTATTTTAAGACTTACTTAATATACTTAATTTCCTTTATTTATTTTAAGTCTTACTCTAGCTATAAAATATAATAGCTAGCTTTAAAAAAGCCCTATATAAAAAAGTAAACTAGCCCTAATATAGCTATATAACTTAATAGACTTAAATATTTTTAGATAATTAAGTAGGAGAGAGTATAGCTTATTATATTATAAAATTAGCGCCTGCTTTTAATATAGCTCTTTAAAATATTATATTAGAGATTATCTATATTTAGATAATTGCTAAAAGATTTAGATTATAGCTATATATAAACCCTGCCCCTAAATTCTCTAAGTAATCTAGTTCTTAAACTTATATAGTCTATTCCTTAGCTAGTCTTTAATAAAAGGAGTAAGCTTAAAATAAGTTGTGGCTAGGCTTAAAAACTATATATTATTTAAATCTCTGCTGCTACTATTTATAGAATTAACCTTAAGAAATACCTATAATAATTAAAATTAATAATACTACCTATAATATTAGAGAAGAAGATTTACTTATTAATTTATACCCTATTTAATATTAAAGCTAAAGGATAAGAATTTATAGACTAAGAATAGGCTAAGAATTAGAAGTTAAAGCTTATCTCTTTAAAGAGCCTAATTACCCTATATATATTTAATTGAAGAGAATTAAAGAATAGAAAGATTATATATTATATCTAAATAGATATAAGAATTAAGAATTATTTTAAAAAAAATGCTAAGTTCTATATTATTTAACTAGTATATTATTCTATTATTTTAAGACTTCTTTAGTTAAAGCGCTATAATCTATACCTATAATTTATTATCTATAGTATTGTTTTTAATAGCAATTATTATTAAAAGAATTATAATATATCTTTAAAGCTAATTAAAATATTTATTCTATATAATATTTCTCTAAAGACTTTATCTTAATATTTATCCTTAAGATCTAAAAGATTAGAAGAGAGAAATATAGCCTTTATTTCTTTAGCCGCCTATTTTACCTATACTTAAAAAAATACTTAAATATTTATAATTACTTTAGAGGACCTAGATATTACTTTAAAAATTAAATAAGTTTAAAAAAAAAACCCTATCTACTTATTACTTAAGAAGTTTAAGAATTATATTAATATCTTTTTTCTTAAAGAGGCTAAGCGCCTACTATTATATTATTTTTATAATTATAATATTAAGCTATTAAAGGAGAAGTTACTTCTTTTTAAACCTTTATATATTATATCTTAAAATAAATTAAAGGTTCTAAAGGAATAGATTAAAGAAAACTTAAGAAAGAGATTTATTTACCTAAGCTTATTACCCGCTATATCTTTAATTCTATTTATTAAGAAGCCTAATAGAGAGATATAGATCTATATAGATTATTAAGCCTTAAATATAATAACTATTAAAGACTAATATTCTCTGCCTCTAATTAAAGAGACCTTAAATAATTTAAAAGAAATAAAATATTTTATAAAGATTACTATTATTTCTATATTTAATAACCTTTATATTAAGAAAAGATAAAAATACTTAATTACCTTCTGTACTTAATTTAGCCTATTTAAATTATTAGTAATATTATTTAGTTTAATAAGAGTATTAGTAATATTTTAATAGTTTATTAATAATACCCTATAAGATTACCTTAATATTTTTTATACTATATACCTTAATAATATCTTAGTATATAATATAACCTATTTTAAATATATTTAATATATTTATACTATCTTATAAAAGCTATATAAAGTAGGCTTATATATAAAGATTTAAAAGTATAAGTTTATTATTTTTAAGATTAAGTTTTTAGGCATTATTATTAGCTAAAATTATATTAAAATAAACTTAGATAAAGTAAAAATAATTGCTAAATAGAGGACCCTAATCTATATAATTAATATATAAGCCTTTATTAGGTTTAATAATTTTTACTATTGGTTTATTTATAATTTTTCTAGAATAATTATATTGCTTATAAACTTAACCTAGAAGGAAGTTCTCTTTAATTAGATATTTACTTATTAGTCTAGTTTTAAAGCCTTAAAAGAAGTATTTATTTAAGTCCTAATCTTAAAGCTATTTAATTAAACCTATAAGATTATAGTTAAAACTAACTTATCTAACTATATATTAGCTAGAGTTATATCCTAGTATAATAATAAAGGAATCTTATATTTTATTATATTTTTCTTAAAGAAGCTCTTCGCTATAAAGTATAATTATAAGATTTATAATAAAAAATTACTAGTAATTATTTACTGCTTTAAAAAGTAGCGCCCTAAGCTTAAAGATATATTATTACTAATTAAAGTTATTATAGACTATTATAATTTAAAATACTTTATATTAATTAAGCTATTAAATTAGTAATAAGCCTATTAGTCTAAGTTCTTATCCCAGTTTAACTTCTAAATTATATATTAACTTAAAAAGTAAAGAATAAAGCCTAATACCCTAACTAGGAGATTAAAGAATTTCTCTAAAGAGAGAGATAAATAGCTATAATATTAGAGCTAAATAGTCTTAAAGAAGGAGAACCTTAATCTATAAATTTAAAGATCTTTAAAACTAAAAGCTATTACTAAAAGTTAAATAATAAGATATATTTATTTTACTAATCTAATAGCTTAAAAGATTAAAAATCTTATTAAATCTATAAGAATATTTACCTAACTTATTTTAAGAAATTAATTTATTTAGCCTAAAGAATCTATTTAGTCTATCTTATCGCTTAATTAATCTATTAAAATTATTTAATCTATTAAGAAGATAATTTAGTCTATTAAAGAGACTATTTAACTTATTAAAAAGATAATTTAATCTACTAAAGAGATTATTTAGTCTATTAAAGAAATAGCCTAGCTTATTAAATAAGACTAGTTAAATTCTCTTACTATACCCGATGAACTAGAGTATTTATTTAATATTAAAGACTTATTAAATATAGCTTACCTATTTAATAATTTAATATAGTCTATCTTATAAGCCTTAGATTATAAAGCTAATTATTATCTTAAGATTATACTAGCTAACTATTAATAAAGAGAAAGATATTTATACTATAGAGACTATCTATATATTCTTAACTATAATAAGTTAAGAGTCTATTTATTATAAAAATACTATAATAAGTATATATTTAAATACCTTAGAAAATATAAGCTTTATAATCTAATCTTATAAGAGTATTATTAGCTAAATATATATTAATATATAGATTACTAGACCCAGAATTGCTATATTTACTATTATATTATACTCTTAAATAAAGGCTATTAAGAAGTCTTATACTAGCTCTTTATTCTTAAATATTTTTAATAAGATATTTTAATAAATTTTATTATTAGACTTATACCTTATTAAGGTTATAATACTATATTAGTTATTATAGACTAACTTATAAAGATAAGATATTTTATTCTCTATTAAGCTATCTGCAATATTAAAGAAGTAATATAATTATATATCTGCTATATATAAAAGCTTTATAGGCTATTAAAGATTATAATATTTAACTAAACTCTTTAATTTATTATTACTTTCTAGAAATATTTAACCTAATATTTAAATATTATAAATTTGCTATTTATTATTTATTATTTTAAGATTAATAGCTAGACTAAAAGAATAAATATTATTCTAGAATAATATCTATGCGTCTATATTAGCTATCTATAAGATAATTAAGTTAATTAGCTATTTTTAGCTAAGTTTGCGTTAAACTCCTATTATTCTAAGACTATTAAAGTATTACTCTTCTTTATTAATTATAAATTCTATTTATATATAGGATTTAAGCTTATTTAGCCTATAAATTAGCTTGCTATTAGAGATACTAAAGCCTTTATTAAGAAGATATAAGATATTATAAATTATATTTATATTTAAATCTACGCTGCCTAGGCTTATTATAAAGAGTAAATTAATTATTATTAAACCCTAGCTTACTACTATTATATAAGATAGTTTATTTAATTAAATACTTAAAATATTTATACTTAATACTTCTAGAAGAAACTTAATTAGAAGAATTTTAGCCTATTCTATATTATTAAGGTTATTAACCTATATACTTACTAGCTTAATCTGCCTATTTTAATATATATCTATCTTATATTTAATATTAGCTTATTTTATTCTATTGCTAAAGACTTTATATTTAAATAGAGATAATTTTTACTACTGCCTATAGAAGTTAATAGCCTTAAGAAATAGGTTATTAAAGATATTCTAGACTTTTAATAGAAATATTATAAGTATAAAGGCTCTTAACTATAATATATTATTAAGTAATTAGGTTATAATAATTTAATTAAAGAGCCTATATATTATTTATAGTATATTTAGGAGATTATTATAAACTTTTATTACTGTTATTTAAATAAGTTAAAGCCTAAGAATAGTCTTAATAAAGCTTAACCTTAAGGAGAGAAGTATTATTATAGTATTAATATAAAGGATAAGATAATTAATCTACTAGCTAATATTTACTTAATTTAGAAAAATAAGGTCTAAACTCTTTTAAATTATATAAGAAATTATATAATCTTATAAAGATATCTTTAGTATATAGCTTAATTTAAATTTAAGCTTCTTAAGCTATATCTTATTTACTAAGCTTATCTATAATAGCCTGTTTTAGTCTAAATTAGCTAAATAGAGATCTTATAACTAGTCTTAGTATTAACTACCTTATTCTATTTATTTTAACTCGCTCCCTAAGCCTATACTTTAATAATACTTAATTTTTTAATAAAGTTTATTATTAGGTTTTTACTATTTATTTAAGAAAAAGAAAAATTTTAACTTTTTTAAAGTTTTATTACTATTAGCTTTAAATATAGAATTTTATTAAATAATATATTTTAAACTATTAAATATATTATTATACTAAATTTTTAAAAGATTTCTCTTTTAAATTATTATAATTACTATTAATTTTAGAATAAATCTTTAATTTTTCTTAAGAATAAGTATAAATATAATATAATACTTATTATTATTATTATAATATAATAGTTAAAACTAATATATCTCTATAGAAGATTATATAGCTTAACTATATAATTAAGTAGAAAATTCTTTAAGTCTTTTACTTAAGTAAAGATAAAAAATAATAATATTATTATTTATTTTACTATAAATAATAACCTAGAATTCTCTTAATTTAAGTTATCTTCTTAATACTAGTAGTATATTTTAATTATATATATAAATATCTTTTTTTAATTAATTATAAGCCTAAGTTTATAATAATTTAAATTAAAAACTTAATAGTATAAAATCTTTTATCTTTAAATTAACTAGATTTAAAATAGTAATAATAAGTTATTTTTATATAAAAGTATTTATAATATAATTTTATCTATAAAAGACTGTATAATTTTTTATTTAAGTAAATATAGTTATTTATATACTTTTTTTACTAAGTAATATAATTAACTACCTTAAGAGTATAGCTTTAAAGAATTACTTAATTAAGTTACTTAATTAGAGTATATACTTACTTAACTTAATTTATTCTATAGATTAAGTAAGTTAATTTTAATTACCGATTATTAACCTCGGTTAAGCTATATAATATTAAAGAATAATACTTTATAAAGCTTAAGAAAATAACTATAAAAAGACTTTGTAGTTTTAATTCTTTTATTACTTAAAAGATTATAAGAAATATTAAAAAATAATAAAGAAAGTCTCTTAAAAAAACTACTAATAACTTATTTATATAAAATAAAAAGATAATAAATATAATTTTTAAACTTTATAAAGAGATTTAATTAAGAAAGAGTAAGAGATTATAAAATAAGAAATATAAAGCCTATTAAATAAAGAAAACCTTAAATACTAGAATTATTTAATTTTAATTAAAATTAATAACTTTAGTTATTTTTAATAACTAAGTTTTATATAAAATTATTTATTTTTTAAATAATATTACTAGTAAGAATTTATAATAATAGTAAATAAATAATAGTACTAATTCTTATATAATTAATAAAATATATTATTTTAAAGAACTATTAATTAAGATTTAAAGGAGATATATTTAAGTAAAAAGAGAAATTTTATATTTAAAATATATAAATATAGCTACTTTATAAGATAAAAATAAGGGGGTTATATATTTAGAGAATATATTACTTATATTAAATCTTAAGGTAAATTTCTTATTAATTAAGATACTTTACTAATAAATAAATTTATATAAATATCTTAATAATAGATTAATATTTATATTAAATAAGTTAAATAATATAGTAATTTAAGAAGTTATTAAATATAGAGTTTATATTATTAAGAAAGTTTACTTAAATTTAATACTAAAATTATTATATAAAATAATAGTATTATTAACTAATAACTATATCTTTAATATTATAATTACTTCTTAAAAGAAAATAAAGGAATTTATAAAAGTCTTCTATAAGAACTTTTAAAGTTATAAAATTTAAGAAAAGTATTAATTATAGTATAAAAGAATTAACTATTTTAAACTTAAAAAAATTAAGAATTTATATAAATTAACTATATTAAAGAAACTATTAAATACTCTAGTTAGATTCTTTTATTTCTATCGCCCTTTACTTAATAGCTTAGTATAGCTATATAAGATAGCTTAGTTTACTAAAGTTCTTTAAATTAAGCTTTTCTTCTTCTCTATCTCTAATAAAAACCTATTAAAGTAATTATTAACTATTAGTATATAATATATATTATAACTAATATTAGAAATAAATAGAATATAATAAGTAAGTAAAAGGAAAATATTCTAGAACTTATCTATATTAATATATATAGTTAAATACTAGAGTTTAAAGATAGATATATTTATTTTTTTAATAATAATAAATAATTATTTAAGGAAAATATAGGTATTTTTAATAAAAGCTAAATTTAATATTATCCTTATTTTAAATTAATAGAAAAGAGAAGTAAAAATAACTATAGGCCTTAAAATACTTAGTATATAATTAAATAATATATTAAAACTTAAGAATATCTTTAAGACTTAAAGGAAAGAATTTAGTATTTATTATAAACTAATAGTTCTATATATATTAATTTAAAATAAAATTATTAAGTAAGTATATTAAACTATTAAAAGAGAAATAAAAGCCTTATTTAAAAACTTAAATATTTAAGTTAACCTATAGGTAAAAATAGTAGAAATTAATATATATATTAGAAATAAAGTATTAAATAGACTAATAGTTAATAGGATTTAAATAATTCTAGAAGAAGTCTTTATTAAAGTTAAGCTATTAATTAACTATTTTAAAGTATAAGAATATTAAGCAGTATTATATATTAGTATTAGCATTAAGTTAAGTTAAGCTAAACTTTTTAGCTTAGCTTAATAAATTAAGCTAAACCTTTTAATTTAACTTAGCTTATAAGTTTAACTTATAAGCTTAATATATAATTTAATTTCTTACTTAAGTTAATATATTTTTTAAATTTTTTATATTATTATTAGATTTAATAAATAAAATAAAAGCAATTAATTTTTTTAATTTAATATAGTAATATTATAATAAACTATATATAATATATAATTAAATAAGAGTTAAGATAATAATATATTAAGAAAGGCTTTTTTAAGATATAATATATTTAAATAATAATAGATATAATAAGTAAAAAAAAAATTATTTTTAAATTTATTACTAGAATTAAGTAATAATAAAGTAAAATTTATAATATTAAGATTAAGAATTTTAGTATTTTAAGAAAGTATAGAAAATATCTTAGCTTTCTTAATAATAAAGAGTATTAGTTCTATATTAATATTATTAATATTATTAACTAATCTCTTTATATTAATAATAAATATTATATTTAAAATAAGTTCTTTAATATTATTTAATATTAAGATAAACTTAATATAATTTTTAAAATTCTATGCTTTAAGTATTATAATTTATTTAATTATTAAGCTATAAAATTAATTATATTAATAGTAGTAAATATTATAATAAGTACTAAAAAGATATTTTATACTTATTTTAAATATTAAAATAATTAAAATAGCTTAAGCTATTTTAATAAGAGTTAAATATTTATAGTTAAAACCTTTTTATTATTAAAGAATATTCTTATAAATAAGATTATTAATATTAAATATATATAAAAAATCTTATAAATATTATTTTACTTTTAATTATTTTTAATAATTATAAGACTTAGCTTATATAAGATATATTTAACCTATAAAAAATAACTTATTAATATATTTATTTAGTAATAGCTTATTTATTAGTTAGTTAATAAATAAAAGAAAGATTAATTTAAAATATTTATAATATATATTATAATAGCTTAAAAATACTTTATAATATTTATTCTTAAATATAAGTCTCTATTAATTAAACTATTAAGTCTTATTAATAATTATTATAATATTAGGTAATAAATATTTACTTAATAAAATGCTAGTTTTTTAGTTAAATTAAGGATTATAATAATAGTATAAAACTTTCTAATACTATTTTCTATTTAGCTATAATATTTAAATAATTTAAGTTTAACTATATTAATAGTAGCTATAAGTATAATATTATATTTATTATAATAAGAAGAAGACTATTTTTTTTATTAATTTAAGATAGTTAAAAAGATAATTATATAAATAAAATACTTTATAAATACTAGGTAAACGCAATATACTAATATATTAAGTAATTTTAAAAAAGAGTACTAGAATAATTAGTAAGATATTTATATACTATTATTTTTCTTCTTTAAATTTTAATATTATATATTATTTATAATTTTATTTTATATTTAATTAATAAGAAATATCGGACTTTATCTCTTAAGTATATTTAAATATATTATATATATTACTCTAATAAGTCTTAATATCTTAGATAAAATTAATATAATTAAAAAAATATATTACTTTAAGATTATAATAATATTAGTTCTTAAAGTCTTAATAATTTTTAAAAATTTAAACTATTATAGAGATAAATTAATAATAATAATAAATATTTAAGTTTATTTATATTAATTTATATTTAAATAAAATAAATATAGAGCTATATCTTTATAAATATATTTTTAAAACTAATCTTATTAATAATTTTTACTAGATAAGACTTTTTAAGTTTTTTATTAACTAATTTATTTTTAGCAATTACTTTTAAGATATAAAAAAGATTATTAATAGTTAATTAAATAATATATATAAGGTAATAAATAGATTTAGTATTATAATCTTACTTAAGTTAATAATTATATAATTCTTTCTATAAAAAAAAGAATATATATATATTATTAAATATATTATTAGCAGTTATAGTAAATAATTTAAATTTAATCTAATAATATTAAAATATAGAATATACTATTTATAATAAACTTTTTTTAATATATAAACTTAATAATAGATAAAAAACTAGCAATATTTTATAATATTTTTATTTAGTATTAATATAATAGGCAATTACTAAGAAAAATAAAAAATAATTAAAATTTAACTATATATTTAATATAAGGGAAATTTAATATTATAATAATAGAGTATATATAATCTCTCTTTAAATCTCCTTATATTTAGTCTTAATATTACCCTTAAATACTTTATAACTAAGTATTAATAAATTAAAATAGTAAAGATTTAATAAATTAATAAATTTAAGTATTTTTATATAGTAGAAATATATATTAGCTATAATTATATATTAAAAAAAAGCCTTTTAAAAGTTCTTAATAAAGAATAAGAGATTAAATAATTATAATATAATATAATATTTCTAAAATAAAGACTAGATATTAATAATATATAAATACACTATAGAAGGCCTCCTTAATATTATAAAATAAAATACTTTCTTTATAAAGTAATCTAAGACTTATTAATTTAATATAAGTCTCTTCTTTTATATATTTTAATATTTTTTATTAAAAAAATATTATATTATTATTAATATTTCTTATAAATATATAGTAAAGTATAAGATTATAATATAATAAAAAGAATATATAATTATAGGTTAATTAATCTTTATATCTATAATCTTATAGTATTATTTTTATATAAAGACTTTATCTTATTTATAAAGTTTACTATTCTAGTATAAATATTTAATTTTAATCTTTAAGGTTATAAGTACTTTAAAAAATAATATAGTTTAAAACTAATTATTAAATGTATTAGCAGTTTTATTTAACTATAAAATATATTAATAATTTATATATATTAATTCTAGTAAAGGGTTTAGTGCCTGCGTTTTTAAAGAAAAAATAATCTAATTACTTTCTAGTTAAAAAGATTAAGTTAAAGTCTTAATTATAAAACTAATATTATTATTAATAATATTAAATAATTAGAATTACTAGTAAAATAAAGTATTACTTAAAAAGATTATACTGCTATACTTTTTATAAGGATAATAATATATATAGAATAAAAAAAAGAACTATTATAAAAATTTTACCTTAATAATTTAAAATAAAAGATATTTAAAGAATATATATTATTAATAGCTAATAGCTAGCATATAATCTTAAGCTAAACTTATAAATTAAACTCCTCTTTTTTAGTAATAAATATCGCGTTTTATAATAAGATTAATATATTATTATATAGGTAACTATATAATTATTATATTAAAATATTAATATTTAAATAAGATTTATAGTAATATATATAGAACTTAAAAATCTTTATATATTTTATATATTATAGAGAAATATAACTGTAATTATATAAAAACTTAAAACCTATAAGGATTTATATATATATTTTTCTAGTTCTTATAAAAAATATATTCTAGATATAGATTAATTTATTATTATAATAATAATTATTAGTTTATTACTTAAAGATAGTTTTAAGGCTATTTTTATATAATAATATTATATTTAATAAGAAAATACTTAAAAAAATAATAATATTATTAATCTAATTATTTAATTATATAATAATCTATATTTAATAGCTTAAGGTCTCTAACTCTTTATAGTATAGCAGCTAATATTAACTTAAGCCTATTATAATAAATAATTATTAAGAAAATAATAATTTACTATATTAATCTCTATATAAATAAAGATATATCTTATAAAATAAATATTATAAATACTTAATATTATTTATTTTTACTTAATATTATAGATTACTACTAGGCTTTTACTTTAATATTATATCTTATATTAAATTAATTAATCTATTTATAAGAGAGAGTTTATTAATAAAATAAAAAAATATATATAATTCTCTTAAGTAACCTCTATAACTAATAAATCCTAGAAATAATATTTTAAAGAAACTGCTTAGAGAGAATCTTCTAATTTTATTAAGGGCTAGAAATTCTCTAATATTAGTAACTAGTCTTCTAAATCTAATAAGCAGACCTTATCTTATTAATTTACTAATTTTAAGTCTTATAATAAGAATAGTAGTAATAGCTATAATACTACTAAAAATATTAGTTTTTAATTAAGCTAAAGAGTCTATAAAAAGAGGTTTATTAATTAAATAAAAAATAATATAAGTTCTTTAAATAATTATTAATCCTAGAGTTCTTTTTTTTTAAACTTAATAAATAAAGTATTAAAAGAACTAGCAGTAGGCTTTAATCTTTATTTTATATAATAAAACTCTTCTATATCTGCAAGAATAAGATTTATATATTATAGATATATTAGTAACTATTATTTAAGTATAAAATAAAAAAAAAGAGATTAAAATAATCTTATTAAAAATAAATATTTATTTAGTTTTTTATTAACTATTAGTTAAAGTTATTTTTATCTAGTAATTAATTTATATAGCTATAAATCTATAAAAATATTTTAAATATAGAAATATTCTCCTAAAATAAGTTAAAGAAAAAACTTATAAAGTTTTATTAAATACTATTTATTAGCTAAAACTATTAATAAAAATTTTATTACTATTATTAATAGAATTATTTTCTATAATTATATTTATAATTAAAGTATAGACTAATAATTTATACTTTCTCTTTTTATATATTTACTTTTATATAACTTAAATTACTTTACTATAAAGCTAATATTTAAATATTGCTTATATAAAGATATATAAATTAAATAATATACTTGTTTTATTCTTAAGAAAGTAAAGTTTAATTTTTAAAGAGACTTAGCAAATATTATATAAAATAGCTAAGGAATTAACTATTAATAAAGAACCTTATAAAAAACTTTTTAGCTAACTTTATCTTATTTATTTATTAAATAGCATTTATTAAATAATAATTAATTTTTTATCTTTAAAAAAATTTCTCTAGTCTCTTTAAACTCTTTTTTCTCTATTTTATTTTTATTTTTTTAATAATTGCTTTTAAGTGCCTTTAGCTTTTTTTTTTACTCTTAGCTATATTATAAAAGCTTTATTTTTTATAAAGACTATTTTTATATACTTTTATAATATTTTTTAAAATCTTTTAAAATATAAAATAATAATAAGCTATAAAGATAAATAAGATAAGCTTTAGCTTAAAATCTAGAGGCTAATATATAAGCTAGTTATATTTATACTATTCTAAAAAGACTTTCTTAAAGTTAGCTAATATAATAATATATTTAAGATAAAAGATTTAGAAAATAAGATTTTTAATATATAAAAAGAAGTAAAACTTAATAATAAGGAAAAAATTAAAATAGTTAAAGATTATTTTATTAAACTAAATTAATATAAAAGTCTAAAAAATATTATACTATATCTTAAGACTATAGCTAATAAAAAGGAGCTTAAAAATTAAATTAAAAAATGCTTTTTTTACTTATATTAGATAAAGTTTTATAAAAATTATCTTCTCCTATTTTAATAAATAGAAGAGAAAAATTAAAGAGAAGATTTTTTAATAATTTAGAAATTAATTATATATATAAAATCTATAGGTAATTATAAGTACTACTTAAGTATATTAAATACTTTTAAATAAATAGAGATAGATTATATAGCGCAGCTATTAGCGCAGCTATAAATTAAAAATAATTAAGATTAAGAAAAACTATTTTATTATATATTATACCTAATTAAGGAAAAATAACTAATTCTATAAAAAATAATTTAATAGGTTAAAAATAATTATATACCTTTTTATTAATAAAAGAGCTAAAACTTAATTAATACTAGTAAAAATAAGAAGTTTAAATAAAGGACTATATTTACTCTAATCTTAGTAAAAATAATATATAATATTACTTTAAGCAATTTTAAAAAAAAAAATTTTTAAGTTCTAAAGATATTATAGTTAAGGTCTAATATTTATAAAAAGATAAAAGGAGAGAAAAAAGTTAAATATTATATTAATAGGGATTTTAGCAGTAATTAATAAGAAATTTAAAAAATTTTTAATAAATATATAAATTAAAGCTTAAATAATAATTAGCAAGAAGCTTAAAAAGATTATAATAAATATATAAATTAAAGCCTAGATAATAATTAGTAAAAAGCTTAAGGAAATTATAATAAATATATAAATTAAAGCTTAAATAATAATTAGTAAAAAGCTTAAGAAGATTATAATAAATATATAAATTAAAGCTTAAATAATAGTTAATAAGAAGTATAGAGAGATTTTAATAATAATATAATATTAAGTATTAATAATAAATTAGAGAGTATATAAAAGCTAAAATAAAAAATACTAATTTCTATCTTAAGAAAGTTAAGCTAATAAAATTTAATCTAAAAATATTTAACTATATTATTTATAAGAATACTATAATAAAAGAAATATAGAGTTAAATAAAAAAAGTCTATTATTAATAAAGAGAATCTTAATCTTTTATTTATTAAGAATAAGAATTAAAGGAATAAAATTCTTTAGCTATTAAAGTATCTCTAATTAATATATTAATTAAATATACTTAATATAGCAGAAACTTTTTAGTAATAATAATTTATTATTATTACCTTATATAACTTTTAGCTAAAAATTAAAGATAATAGTAAAAATAATAATAATAATAATAATAAAAATAATAATAATAATAATAATAATTATTAATTACTTATTATTAAAGAAAAATAAATTATAAATAAAAAACTAAGATTTATAAAATTTATTTATATTATAGTATTAATCTTAGTATATAATATAATATTATATTTATAAACAGAATTTATTAATTAAAATAAAATAATTATTCTTATAAATCTTAACTTATTATTAAAAACTAATATTACCTCTATTATTATTCTTATTAAATATATAATCTTAAATTAAGAAAAATAATAAGAATAGTTTAATAATCTTAATTATTAGCGCGAGAATATAAAGACTATATATATAGCTTTATATATTAAAAATCTTAAAATTTTAAAGCTTTTAAATATATAGATTATAATTAAATTATATTTTAGCAATTTATTATAATTTATACTCTATTAAAGTTTAAGGAAAATAAATAGCTATATAGTTTAATCTTTACTAATATTATTAATCTTAGAAAAACTTAGATAATTATTAAATACCTTATAGCTATATATATTTAATAGCCTTAAAAAAGGCTTTCCTAGGATTTTTTTATTATTAATTATATTAGTACTAATAATTATATAAAAATTATAGAAGATAGTATAAAAGCTAATTAAACTTAATTTTATTATTATATTATTATATTTAGTATAATAATAGATAAATAAAATTTACTAAATAACTAATACTTTTAAAGTCTTTATATATTTTAATAATATAAGGGAGAAATTCTTTAATACTACTACTATATTACCTCTTTTAAAGAATATAAATATAATATTTAATTTAAGACCCTATAATTATTAAATAATTATTATTATATCTTATTAAACTCTTTTTATTAAATATAGCTTAAGCGCGTAATAGCGCTAAAAGTAATAATATTAAAATATAGAATTATAGCTTTATTAACTATTTAGTTTATTCTAGATAATAATACTAGATAAAGTATATTAACTATATAATAAGGTCTCTTAATAAGCTGCTATAATTAGTTCTCTTAATATTAATTAATATCTATTATTAATAATAACTCTATTATTTAATAAAATAAAAAATTTTAAAGAGTTAATATTATTTCTTATTAAAAAAATAAATAATAAGCTTTAAAATAAACTTAATATTATTAATAGTTTTAACCCTTTTACTATTCTTAATAATAACCCTTAAATAATCTTAAGGCTTACCCTCTATATTATTAATAAGTTTATTTAGAATAATAATAAACTACTTAATAATATAGTAAGCTATTATATTATAATAATATAGAGTAAACTATTTATTTATTATTACTTAATATCTTAAATCTTATTTTATATTAAGTAAGTAATTAATAATATAATTTTACTAGTATATAGCATTTAATTAATTATCTTATTTACTCTACTAGAATAAATCTAGTATAATATATAATCTAAGTTAATTATAAAATAGTTAGTCTATAAGTTACTTAATAATTACTTTATTTAAAATATAAAGAGATACTATAAATTAATTCTTATAAGGTTATAGCTCTAGATATACTTTATTTATTATTATTTATTTATTAAAAATATAAGATAAGCTATTATTAAGATAAAAAGTAAATACTTAGCTAAAGAATAAATTAAAGTTATATTAAAGATAAAGTATTAAATCTATCTTTATATTAATAAGATTAATTTAATAGTTATAGTAAAAGCTTTTAGTAATAAATAAATTAAAAACCTTATTCTTATTATAGAAGGCTTTTTTAATATTCTTTATATTAAGAATATTATAGATTATAAGGCTCTAAAATACCTTTATTAAAAATTACTTAAACTAAGGGCTTTATTATTAATTATTAAGGACTAAGTATTTTTCTATAATAAAAAGAGTATAATATAATATATTAATCTAATATAATAATTCTTAATTAAAGCTATATTATACCTTTATAGTATTAATACTTATATTTTTTATATAGAGCTAAATTATTTTAAGCGCGAAGTCTTAATATAAAAATTTAATACTTAATATAATACTTATTATATTTTAATATACTTTTTTTATATTAACTTTATAGGTTTAAACTTATAAAGCCTTTATTATAATATTTATTTATAAGATATTTTTACCTTAAACTACTATATATAATAGGCTATAGGCTATATTTATTAGCTTAACTAAAAGAAGATTATAAAGGTTTATAATTATTTTTTAAAGAACTTTAACTTCTACTAGTTAATACTAAACTTAAATAAACTAGTATTAAGTTTTATTATAGAATTAACAGAATTAAATATTAATATAGTTTAAGTATACTTTAATAAAAAAATAAAGCTATTAAACCTTAAGAAATAGGTAATTAATTTAAATAAGTTACTATTTTATATTAAGCTAAAGTACTATAATAATATTAAAATATTTCTTAATTAAATTATATAAAGTAATAATTTAATCTATAAGCTAATTAATACTCTTAAATTAGGTTTAAGAAATATTTTAAGAAAAAGAGAAGACTAAGAAATAAATTTAGCTAAATAGTACCTATAATAGAGAAAATAAAAAAAAATAAAATCTAAGAATAAGCTTATATAATTAAAATATAGTAATAGTATATTATTAATATATAATTAGATTTTTAAATTTATTCTTTAGTTTATATTTATATAATTAAAATGCTATAATTAAATTTTAAGTTTATTTTTATATATATTTTATTATATATAATAATTATATAATAATAATATATATAAGGTTTAAGCTAAACTTATAAACTTTTAAGTTAAGTTAAGTTAAACTTTTTAGCTTAGCTTAATAAGTTAAATTAAACTTTTTAACTTAGTTTAATACCTTATAGGGGTTTGCTAGGACTAAATTATAGTAAATATATAATAGTATAACTATAACTTAGGCTCTATTATAAAAAAATAGTATATAATTTTTAATATAGTAAATTAGCCATATTAAGCATTAAACTGCTAGTTTTCCTAAACTGCTTATAATCTTAAATATTAACTAAAAAAAAAATATTTAAAAAGACTAAATACTTAGTATTATATATTTCTTTTTAGGGATTTAAAACTTTTATTTATAAGAAACTTCTTTTTAATATATAAAAACTATTTTAAACAGGCCTATAGCATATTTTATTATAATTTATTTTTTATACTAAAAGATTTAAGTAATTATCTATTAAAAACATATTTAATATATTTAATATAATATCGACGTAATAATAATATAATAAGAATATCTTAATAAAAAAGATATAGAATTTTAAGGATATTTCTTATAAAAAATGTAAAATAAATATTAAGCTTATATAAGATATATATATAATATAAATTAAATATATTTTAAGAAAGATATAAGCTCTATAAGATATATATTCCTTAAGAGGAGTTATATAAGGTTAAATAGATTTATTAACAGGTAGAAAATAGCCCTAGAGATCTTATTTATAGAACAGATATTTCTATTCTAAGTATTTAAATACTTATTAGGTATAAAATATTTAATAGATAACTCTTATATATAATATCTATAATTATAGCTAATTTATACTATACCTTTTTAGCTATTAGTATCTTAATAGACCTTAAGAATTATAATATCTTTTCCTATATAATAAAGAAGATAGAATAGCTTAAAAATCCTCTTATTTAAGTTTAATTAATATCTATAAATACTACTCTTTATCTAGCTAAAGATTATAATATTAATAGTATTAAGCAGTATCTTCGCGGCTTAATCTTATATATCTCTTATTATTGCCTAATAGTCTTAGATATAGTAATTATTATTATAGACTTTAATTAATATAGTCCTTAAATTAAACTATAATATATAGGTTAGAACTAATATTAATAAATAAGCATTAATATAAGCGATTTTCTTACTTCCTAAGGACTATATTTATAGACTATTATCTATATAAATATTATTTAAAGATAGGGATAGTAATAGTTACTACTAATACTAGGCATTTAAAATATTCTATATATTATTATAGTTAAATATCTTTTTATTGCTAGATCTATAGTTAAATTTACTTATACTCTTATTATTTATTCCTTAAATCTTACTTAATAGTATAAGTAATAGAGATAATAAGTTTAGCGAATTTAAAAGTATATTTTCTTCCTTATATAGACTTCTTTTAACCGATAAATAAAATATAGATAAATCTAATATTATTTCTTATAATAGCTGCTGTTAAAAAGTAATATATTTATTTTAATAGTAAGAGAAAATATAAGTATATAATATTATAAAGAGTTTAATTACTTATATTTATAGTCGCGGATTAATAGCGCGATATTTTAAATCCTATATATATTATAAAGATCTAGGATTATAACTAGATATTTTATTTTCCTTTAAATAGTACTAAGAATAAATTAAATATATTTAAATTAAATATAGTAATAGAAATATAGTACTCTATTAAAACGCCTATTAAGATACCCTTTAAAATACTCTATAATTACTTAAGAAAACCTTTAAGATTACTAGTAAGCTTTCTATATTAGAGAAAGCTTTATAAATACCTAAATCTATATGCTAAGATATTAAATATACTGTAATAAACTTATAAAAATAGAATAAAATAAGTCTTAAGACTAGTATTAATTATAATATTATATTAACTTCTCTATATTATAATATAATTAAGAGTAATTATATATTATTTAAGGTTAAGAAATTAAAACTTTACAGTAGGCTAAGTTATTTTAAATAGAATTTTACCTATAAAATAAAGAATATTATTAACTTAAATCGACTTTTAAAAATCTTAACTTATTTTTTTTTTAATAATAATCTTCTTTTTATTAAAAACGCCTCTATTAACTTTTTTATAAGCTTTAGATATTATTATAATATCTTAAAAAGTAAATATAGTCTGCTATTCTTATATAGTCTTAAAATAGTAATTCTTTACTCTAATATTAAAGAAGAGCTTAACTTATATTACTAGGTTAAAGAATATATTTATAGAAGTATTAGAATATAATTAAAAATAAGCATTAAGTAAGGTATAAATATACTAAATATAAAACTATCTTAATTTAAATATAGTTTTTTAATTAAGAATATTTATAGTCTAGTAAAAAACTTAGTACTACTTCTCTAGAATAAATCTATTAATAAAATAGCTATATAAATTCTTTAGATTATTAGTATTATATATACTAATTGCAGGATTTTTAGTAGAACTAAACTTAATCTTCTCTTAAATATAATCTTAATTAATAAATTAATACTATATCTATAGTAAAAAGAGTTTAATATTATATATATACTTTTATTCTAATAAGGGTTTAATATTTCTAATATTTTACTTAGTTTAAAGCTTAGACTCTTATATTATTAAATATATATAAATTAATATTACTAATCTTATAAATATCTTAAATAAGTTCTTTTAAGCCCTCTATAGAAAACTGTATAAAATATATTTATTTAATATAATATAAGAGTTCCTTTTCTTTTAGTCTATTTAAATATTTATATATATTAGCGGCTTTATATTAAATATATTTAAGCCTTTTTCTATATCTAGACTTATTATTTTTGCTAAGATTTAAAAACTCTTATTTTTCTTTTACTATAGAGATATTTAGCAGTATAAAAGATTTAGTTTATATTTTATTAAATAAGAGATTATAATTAAGAAGAGATAGGTTAATTTAGCTATTTAATCTTAATATAATAAATAGTATAAATAGAGCTTAAGTTATAATTGCAGGATTTTATATTTAAGATCTTTAAATATTAGTAATAGATTAAAGTTAAAACAGTATTAATATAGTAAATATAGACCCTTATTCTCTTTCTTAAGCTTTAAGCTTAAAGCCTTTAAGTCTCCCTGCTTAATATATTTTTAATATAATCTATTTAAAATAAGACTTTAGAAATAATAGATAAATAATAACAGGCGTAAGAGATAGAGATAGAGATAGAGATAAAAAATAGAGGATATAAAATATAAGAAAGCAGGGAGAAATAAAAGTAGGAGAATATAGACTAACTAGACGGAATCTTAAGAAAAATAGGAGAAGATAGAATAGTTAATTATTAAAGATTTTATTATTTAGATTTTTAAAGGGGGGTTATATTATTATTTTTAGTCCTTTTCTTTCTATTTTTTTTTAATATTTTTATAATATTTTTTATAATAGAAATTAGTTAGGGGTTAATATACCTTTATTTATCTTATACTTAAACTTAAAAATACTATAGATTATCTAAAATTATAAAGTTAAAAAAGGCATATAACTTTAACTTATACTTTCGCGTCTTCTTATATTAAGTAAACGCCTCTCTTTATTTTACTATTATAATATTACTAATCTATTTTTACTATTAATATTTATTTAGCTATTATTCTATATTTAATATAGGCTATTACTTAGATCTTTTAATACTTTATAAACCCCTATAATACTCTATAATCCCTTATAGCTCTCTTTAATTCTCTCTAGTTTCTCTTCTAGTTTTTCCTCTAATCTTCTTTAATTGCCTACTATCGCCTATTATTGCTTACTATTACCTATTATTACTTACTATTACTAACTATCTTTTATTATCTACTATTATCTAATAAAATCTATTTAAGATTTTAAGTCTTTTTAATATTATTATTATAAATTCTAAGGTTCTTATATCTTTTAACTCTAAGTTATTAAAGATATTATAACTAAATTTCCGCAGTATTAAGTACTATTAATTATTTAATATTAGTCTTAAATAAAGTTATAATATTAAATAATCTTTAGGGTATATATTTTTAATAGATAATAATACTTCTAGACTATAGCTATTAATTAAAGAAGGGCTTAAATTTAAACTGCTAAATATAGTAGTAAATAATAATAAAGATAGTAAAAAAGAGAATAAAGTATTTATAGTATATTCTATAAAAGAACTTTTAAAATCTCTTATTAATAAAGCTATAAGATATAACTACTATAGCTTAAGCTATTTTTAATAATCTACTTAATAATATTTATAAACTAGTATAGCTAAATATAGAGCTTAATAATAATATTAATAATATTATAACTGCTGCTATATAAGATATAGTCTTAAAATATAAGCTTAAAAATAAAAAAGAAATTAAGATAGAAAGGGTTTATAAAGAATTTTATAATCTTTATTTTATAGTATTAATCTCTAAAGATAGTTTAAAAGAAGTCTATTAGTTCTATTTAAAGAATATTCTAGAACCTTTTTTATTCCTTATAATATTATAATATAAGGAGATAAAGATCTTTTAATCTTAATATACTTCTTTTTTAGAGATATTATAAACTCTTTATAATATTACTCTAATTAAATAACTTCCTAGTATACTTAATATATTAAAGCGCTACTTCTGTAGGTAAGTTCTAGTCTTACCTTTATACTATAAGAAAATCCCTATTATTCTTAAGAAATTACTAATATTAGCTCTTATTTAAAAGCAATCTATAGTATTATTAATATATTAGTTATACTATTAGAATTTAATTTCTCTAGTTTAGAGCCTTATTAATTCTAAAATATTTCTAAGAAGAATTTATTAAGGGATAATATATTTTATTAATAGATTAAGAGAACTATAGGAGTCTTAGTTATAGAGTTCTTTAATTTAATTAACTTCTAGAGAATTTACATTTTATTCTAATAAATAGCCTATTTTCTCTTTTAATATTATATATTATTGCTATAATAATATTACTTATAAATATAATTAGAATTTAAAAAGATATATTAATAGAGTTTAATATATTAGTAAGAATTATATAAACTATATATTTTACCCTAGTGCAGTAATATTATAAGTGCAATATTTAATTATATATATTTAATATATTAAAGAAACTATTAGTAAGATTTAGTCTAGAAATAATATTAAATAAATTAATAATATATAAAGAAGCCTATAAGTATCTGCTTAAAGGAAATATCCTTAGTTAAGAGAAAGATATTTTTTTAAATTACTAATTCTAGGACAGACTATTAGTATAAAATATAGAATATAACAGATAATTTATAATATATTATATTATAAATAGTCTATTAACTGCTATTTATCTATTAAATATAATATTATTACTTTAAGAAGAGTTAGAGATTATAATATATAGCTAAGAATATCTAATAGAGATATTCTTTAAGCAGAAGTATCTCTTAATTCTATATTAGTTATTTATTAATAGGTTTAGCCTTTATAAAAATATATATTATAGCTTAATAGGTATCTATCTAATCTTAGCTAATTTAACTATATTAAAAAGAGTAAAGATAATAAATATATTTCTAATAATACTCGGGCTATATATTAATAACTTTCTTAATATAATATTATTTTTATCTTAATTAATAGCATTAAATAAAGGAATTAGTATATATCTTAATTAGAAGAATAAGGAGGTTATAGTTAGTATCTTCTATCTTTTATTTTTAGGCGATATATTATAATAATAAGATAATACTAGTTTTAAGCGATATATAGCTATTTAATTATATTATAACTACTTAATATTAGATATAAAGTATAAGAATCTTAGATTTAATATACTGCTTCTAGAATAGTATTATTTTTAAATCTTTACTATTTAAAGAGCTGCTTTATTTAAGATATAAGCTGTTTATAATAAGCTCTTTAAAAAATATAAACTCTTATTTAAGCTAAGTCTATTATTACTTATTACCCTAATATTAAATTTAATAATCTTTTTTTTATTTAATCCCTATTATTTAAAATATTAAGGTATTTTAAAGATAGCCTATTCTTTTTTAATAAGTATAATTCTTTCTCTAAGAGAATAAGAATAATATATTTAATATCTTTAATACTTTTTATTCTCTATAAGTTAGGGCTGTTTATAATCTCTACTAAAATATCTTAATAATTACTAATTATAAGAGTATATAAGAGTATTAATTATTATTCTGTTTTTACTCTGCTATTATCTCTATTATAATTAAATTAATCTTATATTTTTATCTACTATTTAGTTAGTATTTTAGTTAATAAAGTCCCTAATTAATTTAATTATTAGAGTTTTTATTATAATAGCTAAAAGTAATTTAATACTTATTTAGAGAAATATAATAATAGAAGATTAAAATTCTTTATTAGAGATTATAGTTAAAGCTAAGAAAAGATTTTAAATATTATTTAAAACTATAGTAATTACTTTTAAAAAGCAGCTAGTAAAATAATATTTATTTTCTTAGTTTATTAGACTCTTAAGAGATATTTTATTTATAATAAGCTTATACTTAATAGTAATAGCCTCTATTAAGATAAAGATAAAAAAGACCTAAAAATATTAGAAGATATAAAAGCAGCTAAATATATATATTGGCATTTATTATATTAAATAAGTATAGAAATATATAGTTCTTAATAATTATAATATACTTATAGATAAAAATAAATACTAATATATTATTTTCCTTTTTAGTATTTTCTTCTAGATATTTTATTCTTAATATTCTTTTTTTAATATAAGCTAACTGTTTTTATAATAGACTTTATAAGTAACTTATTTACTATATAAATTATTATAATATAGAGAAAGTACTTCTATAATAGAAGAGTTTTTATTAAATATTACTACTTATTTTTAAAGGAGTATATACTATATAAGAGCCTTTATTATTGCATTAAATTAAAGATATTTATTAGAGCTATCTATTAATCTTTAAAAAATATTTAAAACTATTAAATAGCTTTTTAGGCTTTAAAGGAGATAAAAATAGAGAGAATAAGAATTTAATTAACTTATTTATTAAAAGTCCTTATTATTAAGAGCTATATCTCTAGAGCTTAGTATTATTAAAAGAAATAAAGGATTAATTTAAAATTTCTAATCGCCTTTTAATACTTAAAATAATAGACCTATTTCTTTAGCTTTTATAATATATTTATACTTAAGACTATTTAAAAGAATTAGTATTTATACCTAGCTTAATCCCAATTTAATAATACTATAAAATAAGTTTTTTCTATTAATAAGGTTCTCTTTAATTCTTAATAGCAAATATTAATACTTAATATTTAATTCTATTAATCTCTTTTATATAATATACTAATATAACTCTTATAGAAAGAAAATTTAATACTTTACTTTATAGTAGAGTAACTATATTAAATATAGTAAGTTAAAGATAGGTAAAATTAGGGGCATATTTATCTATAAGCTAATACTTAAGAAGAAATAAGTTTTTATTTATCTTACTCCTATCTTATAGCAGTTATATAAAACTAATTTTATCCTTTTACTCCTTATTTATAATATTAATATAAGCTTATATAAAATTATAGGCTTGCTAGCTATTTATTTAAGACAGTTTTATATAATCTTAGTATTAGTTAAGATAAAATATAATATAATTTTAGAGCTAAAAATAAGAGGAAATAGATTGCTATATTATTTATAGGAGATTAAGTTTTTTTAATATAGACTAGTAATTCTTACTATATATATATTTAAGAAAAGAACTAATTAAAGAGAAGGATAAGATAATTTTTTTAATATTTTGTATTTTTCTTTTCTATTCTTTTATTCTTATTTATTTAGATTTTTCGGATTTTTTTAGATTTTTTTTAGATTTATTAATTTTAATATATTAGTATTTAAACTAAATATACTTTTATTCTATTTCTCCTTATATATAAAAATAGACCCTAGAGTATTTTATAAGGAAAAATTAAGCCTTAAGAGAGGAGGGGCTTTAGATAGCATAAATACTATATAAATATATATCTTATAGACCTTATTACTTAAGGAAAATCTTCTTTTATTTAGGTAAGTTTATTATTAGACTAACTATAGCTGCTATTATATTAAGTTCTTTTTTCTTTTTATTATTATAGTATTCTCTTCTATTATTTATTCTCTCTATTATATTCTATTTATTCTCTATTTATTATATTCTATCTTTTATTTACCCTATTTTATTTTCTATCTATTATATTATATTCTTTATCTATTATATCTTATTCTTTATCTATTTTAACTTATTCTCCCTAATAATATAATATACTTTGCAATTACTTCTATAATCTTTTACTTAATTATTATTCTTATCTATAGCTTTAACTAAACTCTTTATTATTCTTAAGTTCTTGCTCTTTTATTTAATCTATATTAATTAGCCTTTTTTTCTATAATAGTTTTCTCTTGCTATAGAATATAGCTATATTATTTATCTAAGAATTTTACTATTATAGCGGGCTTATAATCTAACTATTATAATAATAACTTAGTTATATAGGTAAGCTATTTACCTTAAATATATCTTAATATTATATCTAGCAACTAATAAAAGTATTCTTTAGATAATATTAACTTTAATATATTAGATATAATAAGGACTAGAGATAAATTATAAGGTAATAAAGATATAAGTATATATGGGTATAATTTTCTACTTTTTTACTATATCTTTAATATTAATAATAGTTAATTATAATACTAAATATCTTGCTCTTATTTACTCTTCACTTATTATCTTTAATTATAAATCTAAATATTATTAATAAGCCTTTAATTAAGATAATAATAGATATAAATAAGATAGGGAAATAAAATTAGAATAAGAAGAGAATAAAAAATATTAAACTATTATTATCTAGGTAATTTCTTTACTTTATATATAAGATATTAGTAATATTTATAGTCTTAATATTCTATAGGACTTCTATTAGAATATCTTAAGATAAGTCCTTAGGATAAACTTCTCTTCTAAATATAATACTAATATTTAAAATAAGAATATTAGGTATATATTCTTTATTATTCTTTGCCCCGCTTTTTTAATATTTATATCTCTTATCTTAATCCTATATTTATAACAGTTAGAAAGCTAATATATTATCTAGAAAATATAGATAACTTATTAGTTTTTAAGTACTTATTAAAATATTATACTGCTATTTTTCTTTTTATAAATTAATTATAGCCTAAAGGCTATATTTAAATACCTATTTAAAAGGCACTAATATTTTTATTAATATTTCTATAACTCTATAAAAAGCTCTAGAAATATATCTTAAGATCTTGCTTAAAATCCCTATTAATATGCCTTAAGATTATCTAAAGACTATAAAATACTACTTTTAAACTCTTTTAGTTTATTTTATCTAATACCCCTAAGTATTTTAGCAGTATTTTTAGGCGTTAATATATAGGTACAATAGTATTAATATAATTAATAAATAGCTTTAAAATTTCCTATTTAGATAGACTAAGAAAAATATAAAAAAATATAATTTTACTATAAATTCCCGCCTTTTTTTTTATACTCTATATATTAAATATATCTTAATCGATTTAGTTTTTTATAGAATTATTTAAGCTTTAATGCAATAGCTAAGAGAGTAAAGGGAATTATATAAAGATAATGCAGATAATACTTAATAATATCTAATAATAGGTGCCTAAGCTATTAATAACGCATATATATTACTATAGTTAATCTATATATATAAAACTATAGAAGTTATAAGAGAAATATAAGGATATCTTTTATATAGAATTAAAAAACAATCGTTTTAATTCTAAAATATTTTCTTTACTAAATATTTAAAATTATCTTTATATTATATTTTGCTAGTTATTTATAAAGTTAATTATTTTCTAGTCTAATTATTTAAAGCCTAGATTATCTTTAGAACTAATCGTTTATTAATATTTAGTTTTTTAAATATTTAGCGATTTTTTCGAGGCCTAGACTATTAAATAATAAAACATTTAATCTGCAAAGCGTCTTAAATTATAATACGTTTAGTAAATTAAATATTTCTTAATATTATAGGAAGTAGATATTTAAAAGCTTATATATTTAAATTCTCTTTTACGTCTAGGGTATTAAATATTGCAGAATTTTCTATAGTCTAAATTATATAGAGTTTTATTAGACCTTAAGTTAGCTCTTACTATAAAATAATAGTAATATTACTATAGTTTAAAACTAGCAAAAAGTAATAAAGTAGATTAAGCTAAACTTTTTAATAAAACCTAAAAGTCTTAGTAAGTTAAGCTAAGCTAAGCTAAGCTATAACTTAACTTAATGCTAATACTATTATATATAAACTTAAAGTTATTACTATAAGATATAAAAAGGAATAAATTAATAAATTAAAGTAAAATCTATATTTTTATTAAGTATATTAAAGAAATAAATAAGTAATAAAGAGTTTAAATACTAAATATAAGAAAAATTATTAAAACTTATTAAATTAAATTCTTTAAGGAATAATTAAGAGAAAACTTAAATCTTAAGATTTTTTAAAGATTAATATTAAATATAGTACTAATAAGAAATTTAAAAGTATAATTAACTTATTAATTAAATATTTTATTTAAACTAATAATAAGGTTTAATAAGCTTTTTAAAAAAGAAGAATAATATTAATAATTAAGAGAAAATTAATAACTTTAAAAAAGCCTTTCTTAAAATTACTAATTTTTAAAATATATATAAAGTTTTAATAAAACCCCTATTTAAACTAAATAAATAAGAACTATTTTATATAAAGATACCTCTAATAATAAAGTAAAAAAAGGAAAAATATAAACTACTAGAAGAAAAGTAAAGTATAAAATTTATAAAATTATATTTATATTAAACTTATTATTCTTAAGAATTAATATAGGAAAAGAGAAGAATTTTATAAAAACTTTCCTTAGAATCTCTAATAATTAGAAGAAGTATATAAAATTAATATTTAATACTATAATAGTTATATATATAACTAAAAAGTAAATTTTAATTTTAACCTTATATTATACTGCAGTTAATAACTTTATATAAGGTAAATTATATAAAAGTACTTTTAAATTTAAAATTAATATACTTTAAGTAAATAGTATTTTTAAAGTAATTACTTTACTATTTAAAGTTAATATTATAATAAGCTAGTAAGTATTTATTATTAAATATAACTTAAACAGCTTTTTTTAAAAGTTTAAAGTATATTTTATTACCTATAGATTTACTTAAAAATATAGTATTAATTTTAAGTATACCTTTACTCTTACCCTTTATTATAATATATTAAGGGTTTTTATAATTATTATAGCTATAAAAGATTATAAATATTATATTATAAATATTAATAATATCTTTATTAAATTAATATTAAAGGAAAAAATATATATAATAATTCTTTTTAAAATAAAAGCTTTACTAGGAATAATATTTAAAGTTCTTAAATCTTTATATAGTTTAAAATAAGTAATATAGGACTAGAATTAAACCTATATTAAAATATTTTAGAAGATAAGTTTTATATAAATTAATATAAATTTATATCTCTTATAATATTTAGAAAAGGGGATTTTAATTCTAATATATATTAATAATATTTTAGTTAGTATTAAGTAAATAGAGAATATTAACTAATTTAAATAATAATTTAGAATAGTTTATAAGATTAAGAATCTAGGAGAAATAAAGAAAATTCTTAATATTTATATTATTTATAATAGGAAAAACAGAATATTAATAATAGATTAATCTTATTATACTTAAGAATTCTTGTTAAAATATAGAATAAGTAAGGAAAAGATATATTTAGTTAATATTCTACTAAATAAATATAATTATCTTTAAATCTTTTAATTACTAGAATAAAAAAATAAATTAAAAAGAGTATTAAAAGATTATTAATAGTCTTATTTATTTAATAATCTTAATAAAACTAAATATTATATTTATAATAAGTAGACTTAATTAATATCTATTAAATTTATTTAAGAAGTATTTTAAACTTTTAAAATCCTTAATAAAATATCTTTATTTAATTATATACTTTAGTCTTTAGTTTAATATAAATAAAAATTAATAATTTATTAAGTACTTAAATTTAAACTATATAATAGATAAAACTAACTAGATATTAATCTTTAAGAATATTTTTATTCTAGCTAATTACTCTATTAATTAATTAAGTAAGAAATAAAAATTTATTATAACTTTAATAATAAAAACTAAGTATATAATTATATATTAAGTTATAAAATAGTTTTAATAGCTAATTTTACTCTTAAAGAATATAGGTTATAGAAATTATATTAATTCTAACTAATATAAATTAATAGTAAAAAAAATAAGCCTTTACTATTAAATTTCTAGTAAAACTTTTTAAGAATAATTAAATATTCTTATTTTTAATAAAAGATATATATACTTATAAAAGGTTAAAATATATTAATATTATATATTACTATATAAGAGACTTATATTAAAAAAATAAAATTAAAGTAAAGTTTATTAATACTTAAAATATAATAATAAATAATTTTATTAAGCTACTTTCTAAAATAGATTTTATAATATTTCTTAAATAATTAAGACTTATTAATTTAATAAGTTTAAACTAAAAAGAAATATTATAATATAATAATTAGAATTAATATATCTTTATAATAAATTATATAGCTTAATTATATAATTAAGTAAAAGTCTCTTTAAATTTTTTATTTAAATAAAGATAGTTAATAATAATAATATTATTATTTATTCTATTATAATATATAAATTCTCTTATTTTAAGTTACTTTCTTATTACTAGTAATATATTTTAATCTCTATATAATTATTTCTTATAACTATTAAGCTAAGATATAGCTTAGCTTAATTAAGAATAAGCTTAGCTTACTTAAGAAAAATCTAAGTTTAGCTTAAATACTAAGTTAGTTTTAATATAGTATTTAAGTAGGCTTAATATATATATAACTTATATAACTTATAATAAAGTTTTTATATTATATTATAGTAAACTATATTTATTAAGAATTATATATAGTATATATTAAATAATATTTAAAGTATATACTAAGTATAAGTTAGAGTAATGCTAAAATATATATAAGGACTTAGAATTAAAGTTATTTTATATAATTTATTAAGGCAGTATATATAAAGGCAGTTATTAAATATATATTAAAATAATATTAAAATCCTATTATATTAAAGTTTATATTATTTATATTTATTTTCTCTAATAACGCTTTATTCTTTATCTTTACTATATTATAATATATATTCCTATAATATAGTAGTATTACCGTTATAATACTACTATATTTTAAAGAACTATTAATTTATAAAGTAGTTTAATCTATAATAAACTTAACTAGCTATAGGTTTTATTATAATAAATATATCTTTACTTAATATTAAGTATATATTAAATATAAATAGGCTTTATACTTAACTTAAACTTAATATAAATATTACCTTTATATACTATTACTAAAGCAAATAATAAAATATTAAATAAGTAAATATTATATATATACTAAAATTATATTAAATATAAATAGTGCCTATAATAATTATAGAAAAGAATATATATATATTAACCTTTAAATTATTTATTTTAAGTATAAATAGTAATATATAAGTCTTATCTTTAAAATAAACTAAATATATATTAAGCTTTAATAGCTATTAAATATAAGTTTAATTAAATAGCCTTATAATATATAAGTAATTAACTCTTAGCTTATTATAAGTTTAATATAAATTTTATATATATATAATATACTAATAATTAAAGTTATACTAATATATATATACTATATATCTTAAAGCTAATATATTTTATTTTTAATATATACTAAATATATATTAATTTATAATAGCCTTTAACTATAGAATAAAAATAAGCAATATTATTATAAATAAAAAAATACTTAGCTTAAAGTAAGTTAAGAATTTATTTTATATATATTAAAGCTATACTAATAATATATAGCGCGCTTATTAAATATATTCTATTTAGTTACTAATATAATATTAATTTTATTTATAAACCTTAGTAAGTCTTAAATATATATAAAGCTTATATTAAGCTAATATTTCTTTTAATATAGGAAGCTTATTAATTAAGAGTATTATTACTTTATATAAAGAAATTACTTATATTAATATTAACTTTAAAAATAACTATAGTAGCTAGTTTTACTATAAAATAAGTTAAGTATATATTAATATATAAATAGAATTTATATATTATTTACTTTACTATTTATATTACTATTTATATATAATTTATAACTCTTAGTAAGATTTTTAAATATATTTAATATATACTTAATATTAACCTTAAATTAATTTTAGCCTTTACTTTTAATAACTTACTCTTTTTATTAAGGTATAGGCTTAAAGAGTAGATTAGAATAAAATAGAATAAGTAGTTAATACTAAGACTAGCTATAAAATCTTTATTTAATTAATTTAGATTAAAATAAGCTATTATAGATAAGCTTAATAAATAAAATATAATTTAAAGAGCTTAAATCTAGATTAAGCTATATACTAAAAATATTCTTTATAAGATTATATAATTCTTTATATAATTTAAAAGAGTTAAGTCTTATTCTTTTAACTTATATAAGTATTAGCTAATAAATCTATATAAGGAAGAGTTTTTATTAAATAAAATTATATTAGCTTCTTAGGCTAATATTATAATAATATTCTTCTTTTTAAAATTAAGTTTTATTAAAATTATCTTTTAGCTTTAGCTTATTTAAATAGTAGTAATAGAAGTTAATAATAATCTCTTAAGTATACTATAAATAATATATAGGCTCTTTAATTAAGTTATTATAATCTAATTATTTAATAATATATTATAGTTAAAAGCGTTTATAACTTTAATATTTCTATTAAAAGTTTAAGATATTTTTAATAACTTATTTTTTAAGGCTATTAATTTTAATAAGTAATAATAAAGATTATCTCTATTTAAATATAGAGTCTTTAATAATAAGGTAAAGTAAGCTAATATTAAATATAGGATAAATATATATTAAGACAGGTAAATCTAGCTAATAAATATATAGGCTAATAATCTTAATAATATAAAATAGACTAAGATTCTTCTAATTAAGTTTTTTCTAAAAATACTAAGTATAAATATTCTAAATATTTAATTAAATAAATTATTCTATATAATAATAATAAGCTAAGGTTTAATAATAATTAGTCTACTCTTTATAATAGGCTTAAATAATATAAATCTAGATATAGATATAATTTATAATATCTTATATTTTTTTAATAAAGGCTTTAGTATTTTTAATAATAGGCTAATTTATAAGCTAAATAAGCTTAAATCCTATATATAAATAAAACTTATAATTAATAAAAAAAGATAATACTTTAATAATCTTAAAATAATAGGAGTTTAATATAAACTTAGCTAAAGATAGTTAATTAATCTAATTATCTTATAAATAGCTAATATAAGCATATAAATATTATTCTAAGATAGTATTTATTCTCTTAATTTAATTATTAATCTTAAGGTAATAAATAGTAAATAATAAGTTTATAATATTTAAATATTAAGTTAAGTATTTTTAAAAAGTAATAATAAATTAAAAGCCTTAATTAAATATTATAGTCTTTAATAGCTTATAAAGCTTCTATATATAATAAATATATAATTATATTACTCCTTTAATATTATAAATAGCTTAATAAAGAATAAAATATTTTATTTTTATAAATTAATCTATAATAATTAGTATAATATTATAATTTTAATAAGATATAAGTTTAATAATAAAATCTATTAAGATATTTTATTAAGAGTATTTAAGAATAAGAAGCTAGTATAAGACTCTTTAATAGCCTTTATTTAAAGATATAATATAGTAGTAAATATAGTAATTTTAAGTTTAGTAATTTATATATTAGTATATATTTAGCTAATAATATTTTTATAAAATTAAGTTATAAAACTTATATTTTCTAAAGTATTTAAATATATATTTATTATAATATTTTTATAATAAATAAGCTTTTAGCTTATTATAATTAAGAATATATAAGCAGTTTCTATAATATAAGTATTTTCCTCTTTATTAATAATTAGCTTTATAATCTAAGGCTTATAAAATAAATTATATTAGGTTATTAAATAAATAAGCTATATCTAGTAAGTCTTTAATACTAGATAAGTATTTTAGTTTATTAAGTATAATAAAAGAACTTAGTTAATCTTATTTAATAAGTAAGGCTATTTCTTTAATAAGCTAAATAGCCTTTTTAATAGGCTAAATTATTCCTTTAGTAAATTAAATAATTTTAATAGATTAATTAAGCAGTAGAATAAATTAAATAAGTTCTTTAAACTAAATAGTTTAACTTTTTAAGATAAATTAAGTAAGTATTTCTATAGGTTTAATAAGATTTTTAACCTTTTAAGCTATTAGATTAATAAAGCAGATATATCTTATTATTTAACTTCTAATAATAGCTTTTAATTTTAGGGATTTTTAAATCTATAGGTTAAGATTCTCTTTTTTTAAAACTATTTAACTTTAATATTATAATTATTTATTCTTCTTTTTAAGAAGATTTTCTAACCTCTTAGTTAAGGTATTAAGCTTTATTCTTTATTTTCTAGAATAGTATATAATTTAGAAGTTAAACTAGGATAAAAATTTAAATTAATAGGCTTATTATTAATTTAGTAATTTAATTAATATAAAATATTTTAAATTATAATAGTTTATAATAACTTTAATTAGTAATAATATACCTTTAAGCTTAAAATACTACTCTTTAAAGCAGTAAATAATTACTAGTAGTTCTTTATTATAAATCTTATAATTATATTTTATAATAAAGAGCTTCTTAAAAAAAAATACAATAGAATATAAGATTCTTTTATTATTATATTAAGATATAACTTTAATTAATATATAATTAAATAAGTTAATTTTAATTATAACCTTATAGGTTTAATTAAATAGTTTTAAGATTAAGGCTTAAATAAATATTTCTTTTAAGGCTTTAAAACTAAACTAATAGGTAAATATTTAATTAAAAAGAACTTCCTTTTAAGTTAAGTTTATAAATAGTATAATTATCTTAAAAAAGTTATAAATAAACTAATAATAAAAGTTACTAAACTTAATAAAGGCTTATATATTAATTATATAGATTAAGGTCTTCTATTTAGCAATTATTTTTATCTTATTTAAATTTATTTTAATATAGTCTTAGTTAATAATAATGCTTAAGAACTTAATATTAAAGATAATAAACTTATACTTCTAGATTTTTATATATAAGCTTACTTTATATAGCTTTTACAGAATAATATAAATATATTAAATATATTTAAAATAAGTTATACTATATATTAAAATATTATTAAGATATATAATATAAAAAATATTAAGGTAATCTTATAAGATATTATTAATAAACTATTAAAATATTATTAATACTTTTATTAAGCTAAATAGTATTATTAATAATTTAAATAGGCTAAGTTAAGTATAGAAGGTAGTTAGGTATTTTTATCTCTTCTTAATATAAAAATTATTAAATATAGAAATAATATTAATCTTTATAAAGTACTTTATTTTTTTTAAATTATTTAAAGTCTCTTTAATTAAAGGTAAAGAATATTAATCTTTAATAATTATTATATTTAGAGCTTAGTAATTTATATAGATCTATATTCTTCTATTAAGCTTTTTAATAAATAGAATTAAAGATATAGTAAGTAATAAGTTTAAGTAAATAAATTTCTTTCTTAGATTTTTTTTAATTTATTCCTTTAAAACCTTTAATTTATCTTAAAATATAGTATATAAAAATTTAAAAAAGAGTAACTTCTTTTTTAATAGCTTAATATTATAGTTATAAAAATAATATAATAATAAGTACTTAGCCTTTTTAGGAGAAAAGATATTAATATAATTTTTAAACTCTTTAAATAGCAGATAAATAAAGTCTTTTTTTTAAATTTATTTAATTCTTAAAGCAGTATTTAAGTCTTCTAGAATAATTATAAATATTTAAATATTTCTTTAAATATAGGTAAAATAGGCGGCTAAAAAAATAAAGGCTATATTTCTCTTTTTTAATTCTTTAAGTCTTAGAGATAAGTATTAAGGTAAAGCCTTTAAAAGAATATTATATAGAGTAGATATTTTAATTAGCTTTAAAAGTATATTATAATTCTTTTAATAATAATTATTATTAAAAGTAATATTATAAATAATAAATTATAAGTATAAGTTATAGTACTTTAGCTAAAAAATCTTAAAATAATAAAGTAATATATTAATTAAATAATATAGAACTTAATATCTTTTTTAAAATAATTTTTAATTCTTATATTTATTTAGATATAATATATAATCTTCTTATCTTTTAATTCTCTTCTATTAAATATATATAAGATAATTAACCTTTTTAAGAGAATAAACTTTAATTTTTAATCTTTAGCCTATTTTTAGTTTATAAATCTTTATTTTTTAGCTCTAATATTAAATAGAGTATAAATTAATAAGTAAATCTTCTTTTTCTTTTTTTCTAATATTATAAATAATATTATTAATTTTAATTATTATAGGTATTTCTTAAGATTAATTTTATAAATAATAGTAGTAGAGATTTAAATAATATATAATTCTTAAGCCTAACTATAATTTACTCTAAGCTTACTCCTTTTATTAAAGATTAGCTAAAAAATAGATTATATAAATTTAAAAATTAAATTACTTAAGAAGTTTAAGAGTAAGATTTATATATAGCTATAACTTAAATCTTCTAGCAGTTATTTAAATATAAATAATTTTTAATATAATATTCTAAAGAGCTATATTAAAAATAAGCGCTAGTTTTATAATATAATAAGCTATACTCTCTTTTATCTAGGCATTTAAAAATATTTAAATCTATTAAGTTATATAGCTATATTAAGGCTAATTTACTTTTTTATATAGAGTTTTTTTAAGGCTAGTTATTATATCTTATAGCTAAAATAAAATTTAAAATAAATAAAAGAAATTAAATATATTAAGCGAGTTTTAAAATAATAATATAAGTCTTTATAATAAGAGGCTAGTTTATAATATATTAATAGCAGTAGTTTTTAAAGTCTTATAAAAACTTAATAAATTAATAATATTTATAATTTAGAGGCTAGCTATATAATAATATTCCTTAAAATTCTTAGCTAATAATTTATTTAACTAGAATAAATAATATTTTTTTAGATATTTCTCCTTCTAGTATTAAATACTAAAACTTAATAAAAAAGATCTTAAATTCCTTATTAATTTAACAGAGGTTAAGCAGTTTACTATATATATTATTTATATAATTAAGATTATTAAATATATATTTTAAAATATTTAAAATCTCTTAGTAATTATTAAGAATATAAGTCTTATCTCTAATATATAGTAATACTTAAGTATAAGATATATTTTTTAAGTAATTAATTATATAGGCTATATAGCTTTAAGAGATTAAGAATTAATCTTAATTAATTATTATCTTCCCTTAAATCTAGGCTATAAAGTACTAAAGGTCTTTTTAATTACTTTTAAATTTATTTAAGTTAAAAAGTCTTTTTAAAAATCTAAAGGTAGAGAAAGATATAATAATAAATATTTTAAATATTTTTATTAAAGCAGCTATAAATCTTTTAATATTAGACTTAAATTTAAATATAAATATAGATATATTTATAATAAGAGTAATTATATAATAAGTTTAATTTCTTTTAAAAATAGCTTAAATATATTACTATTCTTTTTTATTAAGCTATATCTCTTAATATTACTAAATAGCTTTAAGATTAGTATTTTTTTATTTAAGTTTTTATTATATAATTATAAACTCTTACTAGAATTTTTAAAACCTTATCTTAATTTATTTAATATATTAGCTAGCTTTATTTATTAATAACTTAGCCTTAATAATATATTTATATACTAGATAATAATAATTATATTATTTTAGCCTATAGCTAATAGTAATATACTTAATAAACTCCTCTAAAATAATTAGTAAGAATAAAAGAATTAAAGCAGATATTATTAATAATATTAACTCTTAGGTAAAAGCTATATAATATTAAAATATAGGCTTAAGGAGTAAATTAGAATAAAATAAAATAAGTAATTAATACTAAGACTAGCTATAAGATCTTTATTTAGCTAATTTAAATTAAAATAAGCTATTATAAGCAGGCTTAATAAATAAAATATAGCTTAAAGAGCTTAAATCTAGATTAAGCTATATGCTAAAAATATCCTTTATAAGGTTATATAATTCCTTATATAATTTAAAAGAGTTAAGTCTTACTCTTTTAATTTATATAAGTATTAGCTAATAGATTTATGCGAGAGAGAGTTTTTATTAAATAAAATCGTATTAGTTTCCTAGGCTAATACTATAATACTTTTATTTATTTTATCTTATAAATATACTATAAGTATAATTTTTATTTTACCTATATTATATATATATTAACTTTATATAGATTAATAACTTATTACTCTTAGCTAATAATAATAATAGAAATAATAGTAAATAGTTTTCTAATTAATATTAAGTATATACTAAATAAAGTTTTAATTTAGCTCTTGTATTTATTTCCTTTAAATAAAAAAGATTAAGTTCTTATATAAAATATACTAATAAATATACTGCTAATAAAAATATATTAATAAAAATAAAATATAGTTATTCTTATAGCTATTTTTATAATAATAATTATACTTATAATACTAATAGCTATAGCATTAAATTAATTAATAAGTTTTTCCCTTTTATATATAAAGTATATACTAAGTCTATACCTATAAATTATTATTTTTTTTTTAGAGAATAAGTTTTTAAAAATTCTAAATATATAAATATTTAAGACCTGCTAACTTCTAAGCATATACTTAAGTTAAATTTTATTTAATTTTAAATATCTGTTTAATACTATTATAGGATAAGGTATTAAGACTTAATAGTAAGTCTTAGAGTATAAAGAAATAGAGAAAGAGAAAGAGAGCTTTATTCTTTAGGGCTTAAAATAAAGCTAGAAGAGAAACTTTAATAGCAAAATAATATAATAAATAGAAGCTATTTTATTATTAAACTAATACTAAATAATAATTAAAAGGAGAACTACTTATTTTATTCTATATTAATTAATTATATTTCTTTACTTTCTTTTTACCTTATTAAAAGTATTTAAGCTACCTCTTCTAATAATAATATATAACTTGCTAATTTAATTATATCTTTAAAACTTCTCTAACTACTATTTCTCTCTATTATATAGTTTTCTCTTCTTTATATATAAATACTCTTATTTACTTCTCTTTAATATTATAATTTACTTAATTTCCTTTTACTTATATTATAAATTTCTCTTAAAGTAAGAATATTTTAATATCTTATATATTTTATATTTAGTAATTATTAGATTTATAAGCTATTATTATTAATTCTATAAAAAAAGCTTAATAAATTATTATCTTAAGTAAGAATAAAATATAACTTTACTTATATCTCTGCAAAGTCTTATAAAGCTTACTTAAAAAAGACTTTCTTAATAATAATTATCTTATAGATAAAAAGATTAAATAGGCCTTTCTCTCCCTAGTCTTTATATATCTTACTAATTTCTTTATAATTAAAAAAATAAATAGTAATTATTCTAGAGCTTCTTTCTTTTAATATTATTATTCTTTAATTATTAAATATTAGTATCTATTTATATTTTAAAGTAATATTACTCTTTTTAAAAGGCTCTTTTATAATAGCTTTATTATATAAAAATATAAGGCTTTATCTTTATATATTTCTTAGAATTATAATTTTATTTTTTTTATATATATTTTCTTCTATAGTAAACTTATAAATAATAATTCTTTTCTTTAAAAAAAGCTAGCTAAATAAGATAATATATTATATTTTATTTAATAATCTTCTATAAAATATTTTAGAATATATTCTTTATCTTTATAATCTTATTATTTATTTTCTTCTTATAATATAATATAATCTCTATTTCTTATACTAGATATTATAAGTTAAGTTTCTCTTTATTTTAAAATATAGAAGAATAAAATTATTCTATAAGTTTTTATTATATAAAATTTTTATTAAAAGCTAATTTAAAAGCTATATATTTTTTCTATAAGTATAATTAAATAAAATACTTAAGCTTTAAATAAAAGTTTATAATAAGTTTTAAATAAAAGATTAAATATTTTTCTTCTTTTATAAAAAATTCCGTAACTTCTTTAAGTATATTACTATTTATTTTACTAAAAGATTTCCTTATTTATTTATTATTATTTTAAAAGTTTATATTAATTAAAGACTTTTTTACTTCTATAATATTAATATCTTTTTCTATTTTAGTAAGGTTAGGTAAGATATAGTTAAGACTTCTCTTCTCTTCTATTTCCTTAAACTAAAAGGCTAAAAGTATTTATTTAGATTTAATATTATTAGAAGAGTAATATAGCTACTCTTCTAATAATATCTTTAATAAATAATATATACTTCTAAATAAAGTCTTTAGCTGCTTTCTTATTACCTTTAATATTATCTTATTTATTATTTTTAAGACCTCTTAAGCATTTTTAACTAATATCTCTTTTCTTACTCTTATTATACTTATTAAAAGGTATATATAATTATTATAAGTCTCTTAAAGCCTTTTTAATATTAACTAATATAATACTTCCTTTACTTCTTTTTTTAATATTAATTAGCTATTAATTTAGCTTTATTCTAATAATTTCTCCTTATTACTATAGTTATAGTCTTTAAAAAATAAATTTAAATAATAGCTATATTAAAACTACCTCTAATATTTATTATATATTACTAAGTTATAAAGATCTTTATTACTCTTAATAAGTACTTTTAATCTTTTTTTTAATAATTTTTCTTTTATTATATATATACTTAATATTACTTAAATCTTATTAATATATTTATAATAAAATTTATTAATTTTAATTTTTTCTTATTAAAGACTATTTATAACTTCTTTATTATTTTAACTAAGAAGAGCTTTTTTAAATAATTTTATTATTTTAGTCTTATAACTATAATCTTTCTTAGCTTATTTTTTTTTTTTTTTTATTTTAATCTTTTTCTTACCTTTAAGCTTTTTAAGGCTCTTTATTTTTTTTATTCTTTTTTTTTATCTTATTACCTTTTTTATTACTAATAATAAGATTAATTAATAAACTCTTTCTTAAGTCTTTAATTATTCTCTTTACTTTATATTCTAGAATTTTTTTAAAAAAAAGTCCTCCCTAATCTATATATTAATTAATTAAAGCTTTATTTTTATTACTTTAAGTAGAAATTATTTACTCTTATCTATTATTCTTTTTAGTAAATCTCTTACTCTTTTAATATCTATTAGTAGTAAGCTTTTATTTAGCTATATATTAGGCTTTTTAATATTTAATAATCTATTTATTTAAGCTTATATTAAATAAATAGCTATTACTCTTTATTTCTTAGTTTATTTTATAATTTCTCTTAATACTACTAAGGTTTAATAAAATCTCCTAGCTAATATTATTAATTAACTAATTACTTACTTCTCTTATATCTCTATTATAAGTAAATAGCCTTTATCTATATAATTTCTATTTTTTCTAACTTTTCTTATTAATTCTTCTAGTTCTTTAATTATTTTTTCTTTTTTTATTTTTACTTTTTTTAGAAGCTTTTATTATAATAAAAACTTATAATAGTTTACTATAGCCTTATTTTATTTAATTTAAAATTTTATAATAATAGCTGCTATTTTTACTATAAACTTAATTTTTTCTAGTTTATTTTTTATTATAATAATTACTTTCTTTATAAGATTATAAATCTTACTTATAATTATATAAATACTTATATTAAATTTTAGTAACTATTCCTATAGAATAATATTTTAAACTTAAAAAATATTTTTTTCTATTTTAGTTTAATAGAAGTATATAGTAGTTCTAGTTTTAGCAGTATTTAGTTTAAAAAGGGGGTATAAAATAATTAGATTTAAGTTTTTAAATAGTATTTATAAATAATAAAATAAGGTTTTTAATATAAAATAAGATTTCTTTATTATTATTTTATATTCTTTATTTAATATCTTTTTTTTAATAACTAAAAGAATTTAGCCTTATTCTTTTAATAATATATATATACTTTTCTATTTTACTTATTTTTAAGTCTCTTTTCTCTTAAAAAAATTTAAATGCCCTTATTTTTTATTTATTACTCTCTTTTATCTTAAGCTAAATTCTTATCTAATATTAAGCTTACTTTATTTATTAGCCTTTTATTTCCCCTTTTTTTAAACTAATATTTTTAAAAGAAGAGTATTAAAACTATAACTATATATATTAATTTAAGTAATATTTAGTCTATATTATTTTTACTATTATTTATTTACTAATTTTTTTACTTAAGTTTTATATTATTATTTATTATTAATATATTTTTTAATTATCTTATAAATAATAGCCTTTTAAATAATTTCTATAGATTAAATCTTAAAAAGCTATATTATTTAACTCTTTAAGCTTATAAAAACCTTTTTAAAGAACTTCTTTAATTTAATATAGTTTAAGCTAATAATATACTAGTTTAATAAAGTAAGATATCTTAAGCTTTATATTATAGAGTAAAATAAGTTATCCTTTAATTAATTATTCTTTATAAAGTTATTTTTTATTATTAAAGGCTTCCTTACTAACTTCTCTTATATATTAAATATAAAGCTATACTTTTTCTATATTTTAATTTTTAAGCTTTATTTATCTTATATAAAGAAATAGAAAGTCTTTTATAGTTTTAACTTTATCTTATATTAATATTTTTTAAATAAATACTTTTAGTTTAATTAATAGTATTATATTATATCTTATAATTACTTTAAATAGTATTAAACTAATAAAGATCTTAACTATATTTCTATTTACTTAGATTATTACTAGCAGATAATTTACTTAAATTATCTCTATTTTTTTTATAAGTTTCTTAATATTATATATAAAAAACTTATATATAACTTTAATTATTTTATTTACTTATAGATTATATAATAAGACTTTAATATAATTAATCTTATACTTCTATATTAATATATTAATTATAGCTTTATTTTTTAGTTCTCTATTATTAATAAGAGTCTTTATTATTTTTTAATAATAAATCTAATTTTCTTATAAAAATTTAATAATAGCTCTTAAAATAAAGCTACTAAAAGCTTTATATTTAATTTAACTAAAGTTATCTTAAAGTATAATAATATAAGTCTTTTCTTTATTAAGTAATATAATCTTATAAATATCTAGGTATAGCTTTAATCTCTTTAATAGAATAAATATTAATTATAAAGCTTTTTTTATATATTTTTATTAGCTTTCTAGTATTTATTATATATCTTTACTTATTTAGTAATATACTTATATAGGCCTTTTTATTAATATTAATTAGCTACTTTTCTATATATTATTTTATATTTTTAATATCTATATTCTTTATAAAAAATAGTAAAGATTTCTTTTTACTTTTCTTTATTATTAATAATTATTTAATAAGGCTAATTCTACTATACTCTTTAAAAAAGAATATTATTTTATATTATATACTTTATAACTTCTTTCTTAAACTTAGTATATTATCTTTAATTTATATTATCTAATTTTATTATAGTTTATAATTATTCTGCAATTAATAAAGACTTTTCTAACTAATATAATATAAGTATTAATTAAAAGATATTATTTAATTTTACTTCTTATATATTAATATAATAAACTATATAAAACTATAAGTCTAGAAATTTCTCTATATTATTATCTTTTATCTTTTTTAGATTTTATTCTATTATTAGTTTCTAAGATAACTTATTTATAATTAAGTTCTTTTTCCTTAATATATAGATAATATTAAAGTTAAATAGCTAAATCTAAGTAATCTATTAAATAATTACTAACCTAGGGAGATTTATAATTATCTTATTTAATTATATAATTAGAGTTTTTATATCTATCTCTAGTTAAAAATATATATTATATAGGTATACTTAGAATTTATAAAGCATTTTTAGTATTATTCTATACTTTAGCTTTCTTTTATTATATTACCTTTCTGCCTATATTTATACTTTATTTTTATATTTAGCTAAATATCTCTTATTAAACTTCTTTTCTTTTTAAGTAAATTATACTCCTTATTTATTATTACTAATATTAGTATTAATAATAATTATATCTTCCTTTTTATAATTAATTAGCTTAAGTATTAGTACTATTATTAGGGCTACTTTTAAAGTATTTATTATTTCTTATTATTTTAGCCTTTAAAAAAAGTCTTATCTCTTCTTTAATATTAAGTATATTAGCTTAGCCTTAATAATATATTTTTTAATCTATATCTAGTAATAGGCTATAACTCTTAGAAATTTTCTTATTTTTTATAAATTCTAATAAAATAGTTACTCTAAGATCTTAATTATCTTAGCTAACTTAAGATATCTGCTCTTAGTATTATATATATAGCTTATTACTTTAATTCTTAATATTATAAATTATAATTTTTCCTTAATAATTATTAAATCTATAAGTTTAAGACTATATAATACTTTATTAATATTTTAAATATATTTAAATATAAACTTTCTAATTTCTAATAGTATCTCTTCTCCCCTATAATTAGTCTTAAGTCCTTATATTAGTATATTATTTAGAAATATATTATAGATATTAAAAATATTATTTATTAATATTCTTATAACTTCTTATATAAACTCTTATATTATATTTATTTATTCTTAGAGTAATTTAACTTAATAAACTAAACTAATTCTTAATATATAGAAAGCTATTAAGTCCTATAATTCCTTAGCTAACTCTAATTAATTATACTTAGAGAATAAGTCTATAAGTATTAATACTAGTATTCTATTAAATTCTTCTAAGAATTTATTAGTTAAAGGAAGTAGATTAATATCTTATATTATTATTTAATTAACTTCTATAATTATATTAATTAGCTAATATTTATTATTTTTTTTTATTAAGAACTATAGATTTTAATAGAATTCTTAACTATATTTAAGAATCCTTATATTTATTCTTTTTTTTACTATTTCTTATATTATATTATAGAGTACTTTTAATATTAAGAAGTTCTTTATTTATTATAGTTTATAATCTATAGTCTAAATAATAATTAGAGGTATAACTTCTAGGTATATTTATTTAATCTCTTTAAAAATTTAAATAAGAGCTATTTCTTAGGTAAAAAATATTTTTATTAATAGTTCTTTCTCTTTTAGCTATAAATTATTACCTATAATAAGATTCTTTAAATAGTTTAGTATTAATCTTATTCCTTTCTTAATATTTAATATCTTTAGCTAAATATATTTAGTAAATCCTCTATATATTTTTTTTATACTTTTTTAAGAATTTTTATAATAATACTCCTTAATAATTTCTTTTTATTTTAATAACTTCTCTAGAGCTACTATAAGTCTATTTAATATATTTATTAAATAAATCTTTTTATATTTTTTCTTATACTATATATTAATAGAATATTTTATTTTTATAGTAAAAAGGTTATATCTTTTAAATAGTTTATATCTCTATAATTTTTTAACTCCTTTATTTAATTTAATAGGTTTAAATATCTCTATTCTTTTATTTTTAATTTCCTTACTTACTTTAAAGCTAATATTATTTACTAAGTATAGCTTTTATAGGCCTTCTTTATTCTTAGTCTAATATCTATTATTTTTTTTAGCTTTAGTTTAATAACTTTTATACCTAGAATAATAAATTATATAATATTTTTTCTCTTAACTTATTTTTTAAATTATCTATTAAAAATACCTAAATAATAGCTTAATTCTTTTAGTTTATAGAGTAAATTATACTCTTTACTATCTTATCTAATAGAGTAATATATTATAAATATATTTAATACTTAAAAGGCTATTCTAGAATATAATTATAATTAATCTTATTATTTACTATAAAAAAAGAGACTTTATAATAAAAAAATCTTATCTATATAAGTATTTTTTATAGAAACTTATAAAAAAGATTTACCTACTATTTATTAATATTATATTATCTCTAAATTTTTAGCTTATAATAAGTTTATAATAATTCGCTATATCTCTATATATTATATTAATTTTAGCTTTACTATTTATTATAATATTTTATATTTTCTTATAATTATTAATTTTAATTAATAACTTTAAAATTATAGCTATATATAATACCTTATCTTTATTAAGAGGCTTAAATTATAAGGATATATAAGTATATTAATCTATACTATTTACTATATACTCTATATTTAATATAAAGGCATTAAATTATACTCCTTTAATATTATAGAATATTACCTTTATTATTACTTACTATAGTTATAAGATAAATAAGGCCTTATATAAATTAAGAGATAAACTAATAAAATCTTAAATTAATATTTAAACTCTAGTATTTAATATTTAGTTTATAACTTCTATTATATTAATAGTCTCTTTTAACTTATTTATAATTTTAAATCTTTTTAACTTTTATTTCTCTTTTATTTTAATAATCTTTTTATCCTTATTTTATTTAAGTATATCTTTTATTTCTTCTTTAACTATTCTTACTTTCTTAATTATATTTAGAGACTAATAATTATTAAATTAGTTTATCTTAACTAAGAGAAATCTTTACTTCTATTTAATTGCTTTTTATAATTTTTTTTTATATAATTATTTAGTCTTGCTTTATCTTTTTTTTACTTTTTAAAGCTTATTTAATCTTATTATATTAATAAAATAGTAGTTTTCTATAATATCTCTAGCTTCTTTTTTAAAGCTTAAATTATCCCTAGGCTATTCTAATATAATTAACTAGATATTATATTTAATTAAGCTAATATTCTTTTACTTTTCTTTTAATCTTTATTTAATAATTTTTTTTATAATATATTTCTCTATATAAGATAAATAACTTCTTTATTTTATCTTTTTAGCTTAAAATAAAGTTTATAATTTTCTTTTTAATAAATAAGTTTTTAATTTAAGAGGCTTTTTAAATTTAAATAATAAGATTAAATATAATTAAGAGCCTAGTAGAAGTTATATAAGTTTAAAGATATTTTAAATCCTTTAATTAAGTTAAATTCTAAAAGTACCCTAACTTATATATTTATACTAGCATTAAATATATTATTATTAAGCCTCCTTATATATTATATATTATATAGTTTTAATTTCTTAAACTCTTTTATTAATTAATTAATCTATAATTATTTTATTAACTTTACTTTAATACTTTATTATTTAATCTTATTTTTATTCTTATTTAAATAGATTCTATTAAGTTTAATAAGAAGTTATATATTATTTTTTTTAATTACCTTCTTTTTTATTAAAGCTATTATATCTTAATTTTTTTTTAATTCGCTGCTATTAAGATAATAAAAGATTTTAATTATTCTTATTTTATCTACTATTTCCTTATAGAAATTAGTATATTTAATAGTAAATAAAATATAATAGTTTATATTTAACTCTTAAATTACTTATTATTTAAGCTTCTTTAAAAGTCTTTAAAAATACTAAACTCTCTATAAATATTAGCTTAACTTATTTAAAGTTATTAGCGCTTCTAATATAGCTTAATATTCTTAATTATATTTTTTTAAATTCTTAAAGCTATTATATTTTATTTTTTAAACCTTTTTAACTATTAGATATTATATTTCTTTTAATATTTATTATAGTAAATATATTTTTATTTAATTACTTTTACTAGTTTTAAATAGTTCTTTTCTTTATATTTAAATTAAATATTTATTTATAATAATATTAATAGGCTATAATAATCTATAAATTATTTAGTTTTTTCTTTTTTTAAAAGTTAATTTACCTTATATAGCCTTTTAAAAAGCCTTAGATAATAAATAATATTATTCTCTTTAAAATATAATACTTTAAGATTTCTAGGTATTAGTATTTATAAAGCTAATATAACTTAAATTAATTATATTATTAATAGTCTTATATTTTTAAATGCCTAAGCTATTTATATCTCTAGACCTAGTAATATTAAGAAGCTAAGAGTCTTTCTATCTTAACTAATGCTAAAAAGATTAATACTTTTCTCTATATTTTTTTAAAAGAATAGTAATAAAGATAATAATAAAAAGTTCTTCTACTTTTTAATAAATAGTTCTTATTTAATAATTTCTTATTTCTTTTAAATTTCTGCTTTTTTTTTATATTTATTAAACTCTTCTTTATATTTAATAATTCTTCCTTTCTTTTATTATTAATATATATTTTTATTCTATATTATATTTACTATCTTTATTAATTTAAGAGATATATTTATCTCTTTTTATTTATAATAGTAATCTTCTTTAATTATTTTACTTATCTTTTTACTGCTTTTTATCTTTTTTTAATTTTAGCCTTAATCTTAGCTTTTAATTCTCCTTTCTCCTTTATTTTTATTTAATATTTTAATACTCTCTATATTTAGCTCTATTTTATTATAGGATAAGATATTAAGACTTAATAATAAGTCTTAGAGCATAAGAAAATAGAGAAAAAGAAAGAGAGCTTTATTTTTTAGGGCTTAAGGTAAAGTTAAAAGAGAAGCTTTAATAATAAAATAATATAACAAGTAGAAGCTGCTTTATTACTAAACTAATATTAAATAATAATTAAAAAGAGAACTGCTTATTTTATTCTATATTAACTAATTATATTCCTTCGCCTCCCCTTTATCTTATTAAAAGTATTTAAGCTATCTCTTCTAATAATAGCATATAACTTGCTGATTTAATTATATCTCTAGAACTTCTCTAACTACTGTTTTTCCCTACTATAATATTAAGCTTTTATATTTAAAGAATATTTTTTTATATCTTTAAATAATTTTAATATAATATTTTTTATTCTTTATTTATTCTTATTATAGAAAGAAAGAAATATATATTATAACTATATAACTATAGCTATATATATATTTATTTATTTTATAAATTATTATAATAATTCTTCTCTTTCTTTTTTAAACTTATATTACCTTTACTCTAATATTTATTTTAATTAAATAATAAAATTAGTCTTTACTATTTTTTTTAAATAAAGAACCTCTGCTATAGTATATATAAGCTTTATTCTATTTAGAATTTATATTTAACTCTTAGATAATATAAGCTAAATATAAAATTAATATATACTCTATATTAAAACTAGTAGAGCTATTTAAATTTAATAAAAAAATTTAAGCCCTTTTAAATATTAGGATAGTATTAAATTAAATTTAGCCTTAAATATAATTAAAGCCTTTAAGTTAACCCCTTTTTTAACCTCTATTTAGCATATATTAAATAAATCTTTTATCTTTAACTAGTATATATTTAGTAGTAGATTTAAATAAAAATATTAAAATAACCTTAAACTTAGTATTTTTATTAGAAGATTAATTATTACTATTATTTAAAGGTATATTATAAGGATTATTAGAATTAAATAATAAATAAGATTAATTTATTTAATAGTTAATAGCCCTTTAATTCTATTAATTTAAAAAATATATTTAATATATATTTAAAAATATATTAAGCTTTTATCTTACTATTTCTCTATATTTATTAAGAGATTTATATAATATTACTATAGTTTTACTATATATTATTAATATTATAGCTAAAAAGCTCTTATTATTTAGTAATATTTTTTATATATTATTATAGACTAAATATAAATTAGCCTTATTAATATTTAATTTAAGCTATATATAAATTAAGTATATATTAAATATAAACTTACTATTTAATAGCCCTTAATAAAGATAAGTTTCTCTTTATATTATAATTATTTTAAAAGTAATTACTTTTAAATAATTTAATATACTTTTAAGTATAACTCTACTATTTAAAAAAGATTTTTAATATTTCTTATAATAATGTAGTAAAAATCTATAGTTTAATTTTATTTTAAAGCTATCTTTTAATATCTAGATATTTCTCGCCCTATTAATATATAGTTTAAAGGATTTCTTAGTATAAATTTAAATCCTATAAATATTTTAATTAATAAATAAAGAAATAAAATTTTTTAAACTTCTTATAGAAATTATATTTAATATATATTTAATAAAAATAAATATATACTTAAAATATTCTTACTAGTTAAAGGAAGAATAAATAAAATATAAATAGTTATTAAAGCTTAAATATACTTAATATATACTTTATATTTATTAAGATAATACTAATTTAATACTTATTTTTTGCATATATTTATAGTAATAATTTATATTCTTTCTTTATTTAATTATTAAATATATTAATATATAGCTTATAGTAATATTTAAAATAATAATTTAAATATTTAAAAATATATGCAATAAGTTTATAAAGAGATAAAAGCATAGTAATAAGTATTAATCTCTAAAATAAAATTAGTATATACTAAATATATAATAAAGATAAAGTTAAAAGGAATAGATTTAATTGCAGTAAAACTTATCTCTTCTAGATTTAAGAGAGTAACTTAAAAGAATAAGTATAAGAAGTAGAACTATAATTATTATTATTATTATTTTCTTACTATAAATTATCTTAAGATATTTATCTCCTTATTATATAATAAAATTATATAATTCCCTATAATACTTACTAGTCTTAACTACTATTTTATAATACTTTTCCTTAGTCTAAACTTACTAAGTTAATAAGTCTTAATTATTTTAAAAATCTTAAGAAATTTATTTTAAAAAATAGCTTTATAAAGCTATTTACTATTATATTCTTAATTTTAATAAATTCTATATTAATCTTATTTCTCTAGTATAGATTCTATATATAATAATATATAATATTAATATACTTTAATTTTTTATAAGTATAAGTATCTCTAATTAGTAAGAATAATACTTAATTATTTTTAAATACTTTTATTAGAGATTTAATAATAAAGGCTTATTTCTCTTTTATTAAAGGTTTATATTAGTTTAAGCTAATATAGTTTCTATAACCTATATCTCTTAAAAGTAAGGCTAATTATTAAAATTATTTTATAGCTTAATATATAGCTATATATTTAATTTTTATTATTAAAGTTATAATAAACTTTTATTTTTTATTTAACTAGCTTATTAAGCAGCTAGTTAAAATAAAGATATTTCTTAAGATTAATATCTAATTAGTCTTATTTATTATATAATTTAAATCTAAATATTTAATAAATTATTAGCCCTAATTTATATTAAACTTAAGACTAAGATATATAGTTAATTAAAAATATTTTATTAAAGACTTTAAGGCCTTAAAATATCTTTTAAATAGATTTAATAAATACTAACTTAATCTACTAATAATAAATATAATATTAGGCCTTATTAAAATTATTAAGTAAATAAGGCTATTAATAATCTATTAATATTTCTTTTAATCTGCCTTTTTTATCTTATAGACTAAATAGCTTTAAATAATTCTATTTATTTAGTAAAATGCTAACTAAATATATCTTTTCTTTACTTATTCTATATTTTAATAGGAGTTCCTTAATATAATAAAATTAATTTATTATTAATATTCTATTTTTTTTATTATAGATAATTTAAATGCTAAAAATTTTCTTTACCTCTTTTAAGTCCTTAATTTTATAGACTGTAAATTATTACTTAAACTAGTTAATATTCTCTATTTACTTTGCGCTAATTAAAATATTATTAATATATATTAAGATTAAAATCTCTTTTTCTAAGTATTATAGTAAGTATAAATTAATATTAATTTATATAAAACCTATTTTTTAAAGTATTTTAATATAGGTTTAATTCTAATCTCTTATAGCTTACTTTAAGCTATATAGAGATCTAAGAACCTTAAGTATTATTCTTAATAGAATGTTTATTTTAAGTAAAGCTATTATATATATTTCCTCCTTTAATATTAACTCTATAAAGGCATTATTAATATCTATAATATAGCACTTATAATCTTCTATTATAATAATAGCTAAAAAGACTTATAAGGTATTATAATAAAGAGTAAAAGTAAAGGTATACTTAAAATTAATATTATATTTCTAGGTAAATCCTTAAGTAATAAAATATATTTTAAGCTTTTAAAGGAAGCTATCTAAGTTATATTTTATAATAAATACTTATTAGCTAATAATAATATTAGCTTTAAATAATAAAATAATTATTTTAAAAGTGCTATTTACTTAAAATATATTTATTTTAGCTTTAAATATACTCTACTATAATTTACCTTAAATAAGGTTATTAATTATAATATAATATAAATTTAAAATTAAAATTTATTTTTTAGCTATATAAATAGCTATTATAATATATAATATTTATTTTATATTTTCTTCTTAATCTATATTAATACCTAGGCTTAAAAGATTTAGTATAAGTATTACCTTATAGAACTTTATCTCTTATTTATTTTTTATTAGCTTATATTTCTCCCTTTTTTACTTTATTATATAGGGGATTTTTATATAAGATATTATTTATCTGCTTAATTAAGATAGAGAGTCTATAAGTAAATTATTATAAATATTAAGATTATTATTAGTCTTAAAGAAAGCTTTTATAAGATTTTTCTCCTATTAATTAATTACCTTAAGGAAAGCTTTTATAAGGTTTTTCTTTTAATTATTAATATTATCTTCCTTTTCTCTTAAGAGGCTATATATATTTAATCTAGTTAAAATAAATAGTATATTTAATTAAGTTATAAGTTAACCTTTTAAATTTTTTATTAATATTAAGTTTAGCATTAATCTTTAAAAGATTTTAAGATTTAATTCTTCTTTTAATTTATTTTTAAAGAATTTAATTTAATGAGTCTTAATAATCTTTCTTATATCTAGTATTTAAACTCTCTATTATTTATTTATTCCCTTAATATATTTTATAGAAATATAGATTTTACTTTAATCTATTAGCTTATCTCTTCTTATTTCTTATAATAAAGAGTCTAGGTTTATATATAAAACTATTTAATATCCTTATACTTTAAGATAATTAATTAATAGTTTAACTTTAATAAAGGCTTTTTTTTAAAATAATTTAAACCCTTTTAATTATAGGTTTATTTAATACTTTATTTTTAATATATATATTAGTTTAAGCTATCTCTACTTATAGTTTAACAGGTAGATTTAAATCTTTAAATATAGCTTTTATTCCTTTCTTAATAGTCTAATATATTTATTTTATAGCTTTATTTTAAGTTAATATATAATAGACTATTAGTTTATAATAAATATTAAACTTTTTCCTTTAAGTTTTAAATATATTTTTAAATTTTAGTATATTATTAAATCTTATATTAAAAATTTTAAGGCCTATTACTATTTCTATCTCTTTTTTTTATTTATTTAAAATAGGAGTAATATTAGATTTAGCTCTTATTAAAAATATTTATATTTTTTTTAAATAATTATTTATAATTATTAAAAAATAGATATATTTATCTTTAAATTCTAGTATTTAACTATATATATTTATATAAATAAGTTTTAAAATACTATTTTTTTACTTACTTATTATATCTCTTTTATTTCTAATATTAACTATAATATAAGTTATATATTAATAGTTAATTATTACTTTAATTAATTTTCTTAATATAGTTAATTTATATAGATTTCTAACCTTTTTAAGTTTAAAATAATTAATTCTTTTATACTATAGTTAGTACTTCTTTTAAGTCTTTAAACTTAAGCTCTTAAGATTTTTAAAAAAGACTTTCTTAATATCCTTCTTTTAAGTAATAACTATAATATTAAAAGTATCTTTAATTAGTAATAGTATTATAAGTATATATAGTAACTTAAATATTTAATCTAAAAAAACTTTCTTAATAATATAAACTCTATATTTAATAGTACCTTAAATTACTATACTATTTAACTTATTTAATATAAATATTATTCTCTTATTAAAATATTTATATAGGTTTAATTACTAGTAAAATATCTTAATTAATAAAAGGTTTATCTTAAGGTTTAATATAAGTAATATATTCTCTAGGTTTAAAACCTTTTTATTTTAATCTTATAAAATAATTATTTTTATATATTTTAAATATAGAATTTCTCTACTTATATAAATATATCTTTATTAAATTTAAATTAGCAGTCCTTTAAAATAGTAATTTTTATTAATTATATATAAACTAATACTATTATTTATATACTATTAAAATAGATTTTTATTAATTATATCTTTAAAAAGATAAGTAATTTTATAAGAAATCTAGTTATTAAAATTAATTAAAGTTAAAGTCTTTAACTAAGATTAATTTATTTTAATATCTAAAGTTTCTTTTATTTTATATATTTTCTATTTTCTATTCTTTAATTATTTATTTTTTAGAGATTAAATCTCCTTATAGAATTCTAAGATTATTATTATTATTTTTTTATTATTAATAGATAAATTATTAAATATCTTTTTTAAAAATTTTTATTATTATCTTTTATTATCTTTTAAAGCCTTTTAAATAATAAATAAAAATAAGTATTTCTTAATATAATAATCCTTCTTATAAAAATAATATTTAATAATTATCTACTTATTTTATATAAAAGATATATTAATTAGTTTAGCCTAAAGTTAAGCTTTTATCTCTTTTAAAATAGCTAGAATATTTTCTATTTCTAGATTTTTTTATATATTAATTATTATTCTAGTAATAATATATTATTAATATTATAGGGGTATAAGAAGGTTAAATTTTACTAAGTTCTGCGAGGAGCGAGATTACTAATATATATAATATAACTAGTAGAATAAGGTAATAAGCCTTAAAGGTAATAAGCCCGCAAGTCTTCTTTATAATAATATACTCCCCTAATAAAAAATAAAAATAGTATTCGCGCTATTACTTAATCTGCTATTAAAACTATTATTAAAACTATTACTTAAACCGCTATTTAAACTACTAGTAATTTATACTATTTCTTATAATCTTATATTAACTTCTTAGCGTTACTTAGATTATTAATATTATATTAAATATTAAACTCTAATTCTTAACTCTTCTATTATATAAGATATTTTATAATATATTACTTATAGCAGTATTAGATACATTTATTAATTAATATCTTAATCTTATATTCTACTATTTTATCTTATTCTATATTAATTAGCTTAGCTAATAAAGGGGTTTAATTAAAGGGGTCTTTACTATATGCTATAAGTTTAAAATAGGCTATAAATATAATATTATATACCTTTTAATATACTAGGAGATTAAGTATATATATTAATTTTCTAATTTATTTAAAGACTATAAATAAGCTTATATATTAAGTAAATAGCTTTTATCCTAAGATAGCTATAAATAGAATACTATAGCTATAATATAGCTATAAAAAGACTTTATCCTTTAAAAAGAAGTATATTTACTAATATTTTTAATTATAAAAATATTTTATATTTATTATAGCAATATTAATAGCTTTCCTAGTATTTATTTAATATATAAAGCTTTATTTACTAGAATAATTATATAGAAGGCTTATTATTATTAGTAATCTTATACTATATATAAGTTTATAAGAAGAATAGCTAGTTACTATACTCTTTATAGAGTTTATAATCTCTTAAAGAATAGGTAATATTATTAGTTAATCCGCAGAATTCTCTATATTAATAAATAGATAGCGCAGGGCTATTTTAGCTTATTAATTAGTATATTTACTTTAACTATTTATTTAGAGGTAATAGGCGATTAAGTAAAGTAAGTTTATATTTAGTTTTATAAATAACGCTTTTTAAAGCTTTAAAAAGAACTTTTAATCTCTATTAAATATTATTTAATATAATAATTCTTAATCTATAAGATATAGTCTATTTAAAAGTATAATACCTTACTATTATATTATCTATATAACAATACTTTAAATAAATATAATATACTTAATAAATTTATATATAATAAATATATAGTAATTATAATCTTTCTATTATTCTCTTATAATTAATAGCTTAAATATAAAGTTAATTATAATAGTATAGAATAGAATAAGAGATATAAAGATTAATTATATAGAGCTATATAGTTTATATCTTCTAGTTTTATTAATAATATATTATAGGCAGTATTTAATATAATAATATAAGAGTTTAACTCTCTTATAAATTATAAGGCTATTAAGTCTATTAAATATTTTATTAATTCTTAAATAGCTAGTTTTATTATAAGTAAAATAAAAGATTTTTCCTGCTATAATTATAGAAATATAAAGATATATATATTTATTATAGTAATTAAGTAAATATAAGAGTTTATCCCTTATTTTATAAGAAAGTATAATCTTACTATTTAACTAGATAATATCTATAACTTATAACTATCTTTAGTTATTATTATATTTATATACTAGCTTCTTTTTAAAGTTATTATTAACTTTAACTAATAATATTATTTATTTAAGCTTATCTTAATTTACTCTTTTATTAAAACTAGTATTAGTAGTATTTTTCTATATATAAGTCTAATTATCGTTTAAGTTATTAGTCTTATTAGTATAGTCTTATTTAAATACTACTTTATTATTAGAGAGTATTACTTTAATACTTCTACTTATTTAACTTATATTCTGCTAAATTATCTTATTTTTCTAGGTTATTATTTTAATAGTTTTATCTATTATCTTTACTTTCTTAGCAGTTATTATATTATTCTAGTATACTATTATTATATTATTACTATTACTATAGAAAATAATAAAGTCTTTAATATCTTTAAGTAAAGATATATAAGGCTTTACTATTATAGATAATAGGCGTAAGAATATATTAAAAACTATATTTACTTTACTAGGCTTATATTATATATTTAAGCTAAAATATTAAATATATTAGCTAGTTAATATAAGTTATAAGTTTATTCTTTCTATAAAATTAAACTTTAAAGATATTTATTTTATAATAGTAAGTATAGCCTTATAATTTATATATATTATAATAAGTCTTTTAAATACTTTTATTAAGTAATAAATCTTATAAAATATTTAAATTAAATATATTACTTCTAGTTCTATTAGCTAATACTTAGTTTTTATTATATTAAGTTAATATAATAAGAATAAAATAAGTTATACTCTTTATCTATTAGGTATAGCCTTAGTTAAAGAACTTAATAAAGATAAATATTATCTATTTATATAATTCTTATTATAAATATAATAGACTATAGCTTTTATTCTATAATATAATATATTAGCTCTTAAGCTACTAGCTATATTTAGATTAATATATAATATTCTGTTTAAAGAAAAGTATAATAAAAAGGATAAATTATAAAAGTATTACTTTAACTCTATAAATACTTTAAATTTACTTATTATTAAAAAGTTAACTTAAGTTATAGCTATAAACTTCTAATATAGTTTTTCTTTAATTAATCCTACTTTTATTAATAATATTTTATAGTCTTATAATAATCTAGTAATAATAGTATAGCTAAGAATATACTAGTAAAACTATTTTATTAAAGTAAGAAAATATTCTAAGTTCTTAAAAGTTATAGGAAAAGATAAATCTATAATTACTTTAATTTTATCTTCTAAGATTACTATATTAAATATATTAATATATTTGCTTAATAGAGTTATAGATAGAAATCTAATAAATAACTTTTTTAAATTTAAAGTAATATTTAAATTATATAAGATAGAAAAAATAAAATATAAATATTCTTTATATTATTTTAATATTTAAGAGGTAATAATAAGGTTATTAATATAGATTTATATAAATTTATAGAGCTTTCTTAAATAGAAATTTATTAGCCGTTATATATAAATAAGTATATTATAGAATTTTATTACTATAATATTAAAGATTTTTTAGCTATAATATATTATAATAGCTAGCCTTAATTAATATAAAAGAAAGACTTACTATTAGTAAAAAATAAGATAATATTAAAGATAAAAATATATATATATTCTTTAATTATTATAAGAATATTATCTTAAATTAAGATTAAATAAATATTTAGTTTTATTTTATAGTTTAGTAGTCTAATATTAATTATAATATATTCTTTATATATTTAAATATTATTCTTCTTAATTATCTTCTAAATAATAAATATAAAATATTTATTAAGTATATATCCTTTTATTTAAAATATTTATTCTTACTTATAGAGTTTATTAAAAATTTAATTAATAACTTCTTTATCTTTAAGATTAAAAGAATAAACCTTACTATAGCGTAATAAATATCTTTCTTAGCCTTCTTTAAATAATATCTTTATTTACTAATTCTCTAATATATTTATAAAACTATAATCTTCTTAAATATTATATTTATTAAGGATTTTTTATAAATAGTTTATAATATCTAGCTTATTAAATATAGTTATTTTATTTAATATATATTATTTAAGCTTAAGTTATTAGATTATTTTAAGAGTTAGCTTACTTTATTTAATTTTACTTTATAGAATTTATATAAATAAGGCTATAGTAAAATTAAGTAATAATACTTCTATATTAGCTATTTTATTTAATATATTTAAATATATTTTCTTTAGAATTACTTAAGGCTAATCTAAAAGATTATTAACTTAAATAAAGAATATATTAGTATTAATAATATATATAAATAATATAATATATATATAATATAGTTTAAAGAAATAATCTCTATTATCTTTAAGCGCGCTTTTAATATAAACTAGTAATTATATACTTATTCTTAAGGGTAAAATAATTTATTTAGCTAAGTATAATAGTTATAATATATAATACTCTAGTTTTATTATTACTTTAATTAGAAGTTTTACTCTTTTATATACTTTAATAATAGCTATACTTATTCTTAAGTTTAAAATAAAGCTATATAAACTAAGGGTATTATTGCTTAATAATATATTAGCTTTTAAATTATTAATAAGATATACCTTAATATTTAATTTTACTATTACTAGTAATCTATTAATCTTTATAAAAAGCTTTATTAAGAATTAAATAAATTATATTAAGTAAAATATAATACTTTTAATATCTCGTATTATAACTTTAATAATATCTTAAAGTAATATATATAATATATATTACTATAAAAAGTATTTATTAATTACTATTATTAAGTATTTGCTATTAAAATAAATTATACTTAATTTAAACCTAGTAATATAAGTATTAGCTTTAGTATAGTATTATTCTTAAAAGAAATATTTAAATCTCTATAGTTAAAGAGTTACTATTAATTAAATTAATTATAGTATTTTTATAAATAGTAATAATAATACTATTAAAATTTTATTATAATTATTCTTAAGACTTAAAAGTATCTTTATATTATTAGTCTCTTTTCTTTCTTTAAAGCTAAGCACTATTTTTAGTAATATAGATTTTATTAAATTAACTATAGATAATATTATACTTAAGGTAGTATTTATTCTAAAGCTAGTTTAGCTTATTACTAGAGTAAGTTAATCTATAATTTAGCTTAATATAAATCTAGTATTTTAGATTATAATTTTCTTAAAATTAATTTTTTAAACTATTATATTTTTCTTCTAACTTATTATATTTTTAATAAGCTAAATTTTAATTCTCTTATTATCTGCTTTAAGAGATCTTTTAATTATTTCTTACTTTATTATAGTAAGAGTATATTCTAGTATTTTAAATAATAAGTATAAAGTTTCTCCTATAATTATAATAGAATAATAATATTTAAAATTTATCTCTCTTAAATACTAGTATAAGGTATTACTTAATATAAATAAACTATTATAAATATAGTAAATATAAGTTTATACTTTTATAATACTATAGTAAGTAAAGTAGTTAATATTATTATATTTATAGTTTATATTATTAGTAAGATATTAGCTATCTTTAATATTTTCTCTATATTATATAAAGTATATACTATAATAGAATCTATTAGTATATAGATTATTATTAAGTAAGATATTATTAATTATTTCTAGTTTTTACTTTATAATATCTCTAGATAATTCTTTAATAAATATATTAAATATATATTATAAATACTCTTAGTTTAAAGGTTTTAAAGTAACTAGTTATTATAATAAAGTAAAGGGCTATTTTAAGAGAATTAAGAAATAATCTCTTTATCTGCATTTATTTTAATATCTGTTTAGTTTCTATTATAAATTATTAGCCGGTTTAAAATTATTAAGGAATTATCTCTAGAGAAAAGTTTATTATCTAAAGATACTATAATAGAGGTAATTTTATTACTCTCTATTTATATATTACGTTTTATAATAAGAGTAATTCTATTAATAATAGTAGTATTATAGTATTTAGCTTTAGTAACTTTTCTTAAGATTAGCTTAATCTTACTAAATTATAAAGGTATTATTAATAAAGTTAATAAATTATACTAGTATTATATATTCTTTTAAATAAATAATATTATAGTATAGACTTAATAAGAACTTATTTTAAGCTAAGAGTAACTAGTTATATAAGCTTAAAGTTCTAGTAGCTTTATAGAGTTAAATAACTATTTAGATAAAGACTTATAATATTATTTCTTTCTTAATATTATTTATTAAGTAATTAAGTTTCTTAAGTTCTTAAATTACTATAATAGTACTTATTTTAAAATATTATAATAATAATAAAATCTAGGTATTATTAACTAAATATTCTCTTAAATTATTTTACTTAAAATTAAATAGCTCTATACTATATTATTAAAATACTTAGCCCTTAAGTAAGATATAAATTTATAGCCTTACTTATTCTTCTCTCTTTATAAAGATAAGGTCTTAAATATATTTTATAAAAAGGTAAATATCTCTATAATATATTTAACTGCTAATAGTAATAATAAGTTTTATTTTAATATACTTATAATCTTTAAAGTTTAGCTAAAAGAAACTTAGTTTCTCCTGCTTTTATAAGCTATTTATATATATTATAAATATTATTATAAAAGGTATTATAGTAGTATTTTATGTATTATTAAGATTAATATATTATCTTTATCTTTATTTTAATTATTTTATTATATCGTAAGATCTCTATTTTAATTATCTTATATTATCGCAAGATTTATTATAATTAATATTCTGCTCTTAATTTAATTATCTTATATATTCTATATCTTTATTTAATATAGGATATTTACTTAACTATTATAAAATACCTTAATTTTATTAGAATAATTCTCTAATCTCTTTAAATATTTATACTAATAGTAAGTTAGTATTTAAGATACTATTTAAGGGCTTAGCCTATAGTATTAAATTTAGGCTATATTATATCTTTTTACTTTAAATATTTACTTAGATTTTTACTTAAAGATAAGTATTTAAGGGCGAAAAGTAAAGACTTATATAAACTTAAAAGTAATAGTTTTAATAGCTTAAGAGGAAACTCAGATAGCTTTAATAAAAAAAAAGATAGTTCTAATAAATATTTTACAGATAAAGAGCTTAAATAGCTTTCTTCTAGAAAAAAAGAACTTTATTAAAGAGAAGAGGGCTATTTAATAGAGAAGGGAGAGTTTTTAATAGAGGAGAAAAGGCGCTTAATAGAGGAAAATAATGCTTAACTATCTATATATAATAATAACGCCCTTAAATATATATATTTTAATAGATTTATAAGCTTAATTATTCTTTTATATTTAAGAATATTAATATATTCCTTTTACTAAGATAAGAAGGTAAAGTTACTTAATAAATCTCTTACTATTTTATAGAAAGTACTTATTATTTAATTAAGAGTTAATTAGTTAATTATTTATTCTATAAAGTAAAAGAAAATACTTATTCTTAATAGTTTTCCCCTTAAGGATATTATATTTATTATAAAGAGAGTTAATATTAAAAGTAATCTTAAAGTAAAGTAAAAGGTAATAATAAAATTAATAAGTAATAAAATATTCTAGGGAAATTAATCTTTATAACTTAATATTTTACTATTATTCTGCCTAAAGGTAATAAATTAAAATACTATTAAAATAAGAGAAAGTAAAAGAGAGAATAAATAGATTATTACTATTACTATATTTTAATCTAATATAATATATTATTAAACTATAGTATATTATTATAACTATTAAAACTCGAGACTTAAGTAAAATAATATTTAAGGCTTAAATAAACTAGAAATAATTCTCTAGTTCTAGTTCTAGTTAAGCCTTAAATAAACTAGATATACTACTAAATTATTAGCATTATAAAAGTATAAGAAGGTTAAATTTTACTAAGTCTCGCGAGAAATAAAGTTATTAATATATTTAATATAACTAGTAAAATAAGGTAATAAGCCTTAAAGGTAATAAGCCCGCGAGTTTTCTTTATAATATATATTCTTTAAATAATATTAAGAGTAATTATTATATTTTAACTTTTAATTTAGCTAAAAAAAATATTATATTATTAAATATTATAATTCTCTTTCTTATTTATTATAATTACCCTTAAATATTTAAGATTATTTATTTAAGAGTTATTTAAAATTATATATATAATTAAATAAACTAGTATCTTTAAGTAAGAAAGGTTTTTTAATATTTTATTTATAAGGCCTTTTATAATACCTTTATATTAAAGAAGTTAATAAATCTATTTTAATTATCTTTAAATAAGTATTTAGTAATCTAGTATTATATAGTTATATTAGTTTTATTATATATAGCTTTATATAGATTTTTATTTAATTTAATAGCTTTTTAATAGTTCTTATTAATAAGCTATTTCCTTATATAAAAAAATTACTTCTTATAATTCTCTTTTAAAAAGATAAAAATAAGTCTTCTCTTTTAATTATTAATATTTTTTATTAATAATATTTTTATAGTAAGTTAATTTTCTAACCTTTAATAGGTTTTAATTCTTATTAGATTTAATGCTTAATCTTAAAATACTAGAGTAATCTTATTATAAGTTCTCTTATATAAAAGTAGCTTATTATTACTATTTTAAATCTTATAGCTTTAAGTAAAGAGTTTTATATTACTTAATTTCTCCTAAGTTATTATAAACCTAGGCTTATAACTAGTTAAAAGAAATAGATTTAATTATAGTAAGACTTATTTCTTTTAAATCTAGAAAAATAACTTAAAAGAATAAATATAAGAAGTAAAACTATAATTATTATTATTATTATTTTCTTATTATAAATTATCTTAAAATATTTATTTCCTTATTATATAATAAAGTTATATAATTCTCTATAATACTTACTAGTTTTAACTGCTATTTTATAATAAATAAGTTAAATATATATTTAGCTTTAAAATTCTAGCTTAAGATTAAAAAGATATTTAAATTTCTAAGTATTATTTTATAAGCTAAATTTATTTTAAGGTATTTAGCTTTTATAAATACTTTTACTTAAGTATTTATATAATAAATAATAATATATTCTCTAATTTTATTAATATTAACTGCGTAAATTTATTATTTATTATTTTTTTTATATTAGTTAAACTTATACTCTTATATAACCTCTATATAATATTAATATATATAAAATATATAGTAAGAATAAATTCTAACTAGTAATATTTAAACTAAATAAGTATTATATAAGTTCTTATTTTTAAATTAAGTAATTTTATCCTTAATATTTAAAGAAGCTTTAATTAAATTTAAAGCTTAACCTTAATATTTTTATTTAAATGCATATACTTCTAGAAATATTAAAAATTTATTTATAAGTATTTAGTTAATATATATAAGGTATAGATTTAAAGTATATATAATATATATATAGTTATAGTAAGAATATTCCTTTAGTTAATTAAATCTATAAGTTCTTAAATAAAATTTTAACTTAACTTAGTTAATAATAGAAGAAAATATATATAATTTTCTTATTAAGGTGCGGGCTTAAAGAGTAAGTTAAAATAAATAAAATAAGTAGTTAATATTAGGACTAGCTATAGAATCTCTATTTAGCTAATTTAAATTAAAATAAGCTATTATAAGTAAACTTAGTAAATAAAATATAGTTTAAAAAGCTTAAATCTAGATTAAGCTATATACTAAAGATATTCTTTATAAGATTATATAATTCTTTATATAATTTAAAAGAGTTAAGTTTTACTCTTTTAACTTATATAAATATTAGCTAATAAATTTTCCTAGGCTAATATTATAATAATATTTCCTTTCTTAAGATTAAGCTTTATTAAGACTATTTCTTAATTTTAGCTTATTTAAATAGCGGTAATAAAAGTTAGTAATAATCTTTTAAATATACTATAGATAATATATAAGCTTCTTAATTAAATTATTATAACTTAATTACTTAATAATATATTATAATTAAGGCCTTTTATAATCTTAATATTTTTATTAGAAGTTTAAAATATCTTTAATAATTTATTTCTTAAGGCTATTAACTTTAATAAGTAATAGCGAAGATTATCTCTATTTAAATATAGAGTCTTTAGTAATAAAATAGAGTAAGCTAATATTAAATATAAAATAAATATATATTAAGGTAAGTAAGTCTAGCTAATAAGTATATAGGTTAATAATCTTAATAATATAAAATAAACTAAGATTCTTTTAATTAAATTTCTTTTAAAGATATTAAATATAAATATTCTAAGTATTTAATTAAACAGATTATTTTATATAATAATAATAAGCTAAGGTTTAATAATAGTTAATTTACTCTTTATAATAGGCTTAAGCAGTATAAATTTAAATATAGATATAATTTATAATATCTTATATTTTTTTAATAAAGGCTTTAGTATCTTTAATAATAGGCTAGTTTATAGGCTAAATAAGCTTAAATCCTATATATAAATAGAACTTATAGTTAGTAAAAAAAATAATACTTTAATAATCTTAGAATAGTAGAAGTTTAATATAAATTTAGCTAAAAATAGCTAATTAACTTAATTATCTTATAAATAGCTAATATAAGTATATAAATATTATTTTAAAATAGTATTTATTCTCTTAATCTAATTATTAATCTTAAGGTAATAAGTAATAAATAGTAGGTTTATAATATTTAAATATTAAATTAAGTATTTCTAGAAAGTAATAATAAATTAAAAGCTTTAGTTAAATACTATAATCTTTAATAATTTATAAAGCTTTTATATATAGCGAATATATAATTATATTACTTCTTTAATATTATAAATAGCTTAATAAGAAATAAAGTATTTTATCTTTATAAGTTAATCTATAGTAATTAATATAGTATTATAACTTTAATAAAGTATAAGTCTAGTAATAAAATCTATTAAGATATTTTACTAAGAATATTTAGAGATAAGAAGCTAATATAGCCTTTATTTAAGGATATAATATAATAATAAATATAGTAATTCTAAGTTTAATAATCTATATATTAGTATATATTTAGCTAATAATACTCTTATAAGATTAAGTTATAAAGCTTATATTTTTTAAAGTATTTAAATATATACTTATTATAGTATTTTTATAATAAATAAGCTCTTAGCTTATTATAATTAAAAATATATAAATAGTCTTTATAATATAAATATCTTTTTCTTTATTAATAATTAACTAGTATAATCTTAAAATAATAATTAACTTTATAGTCTAAGGCTTATAGGATAAACTATATTAAATTATTAAATAGATAAGTTATATTTAATAAATCTTTAATGTTAAATAAATATTCTAGTTTATTAAATATAATAGGAGAACTTAGCTAATTTTATTTAATAGGCGAGGCTATTTCTTTAATAGGCTAAATAGCTTCTTTAATAGGCTAAATTATTTCTTTAATAGATTAAATAATCTTAATAAATTAATTAAATAATAAAATAAATTAAATAGATTCTCTAGATTAAATAATTTAACTTTTTAAAATAAATTAAATAAGTATTCTTATAGATTTAGTAAGATTTTTAATCTTTTAAGCTATTAGGTTAATAAAGTAAATATACTTTACTATTTAACTCTTAATAATAACTTTTAGTTTTAAGAATCTCTAAATTTATAAGTTAAGGTTCTCTTTCTTTAAGACTATTTAGCTCTAATATTATAGCTATTTATTTCTCTTTTTAAAGAGATTTTTTAATCTCCTAATTAAAGTATTAAGCTTTATTCTTTATTTTTTAAGATAATATATAATTTAGAAGTTAAATTAAGATAAGAACTTAGACTAATAAGCCTATTATTAGTTTAATAGCTTAATTAATATAAAATATTTTAAATTATAATAGTCTATAATAACTTTAATTAATAATAGTATATTTTTAAGCTTAAAGTACTATTTCTTAAAGCAGTAAATAATTACTAATAGTTCTTTATTATTAATCTTATAATTATATTTTATAATAAAAAGCTTTTTTAAAAAAATATAATAGAATATAAGATTTTTTTATTATTATATTAAGATATAACTTTAGCTAATATATAATTAAATAAGTTAATTTTAATTATAACTTTATAAGTCTAATTAAATAGCTTTAAAATTAAGGCTTAAATAAATATTTTTTTAAGGCTTTAAAACTAAATTAATAAGCGAGTATTTAATTAAAGAAAACTCTCTTTTAAATTAAGTTTATAAATAATATAATTATCTTAAAAAAGTTATAAATAAACTAATAATAAAAGTTACTAAACTTAATAAAGACTTATATATTAATTATATAAATTAGGGTCTTCTATTTAATAATTATTTTTATCTTATTTAAGTCTATCTTAATATAGTTTTAGCTAATAATAATGCTTAAAAACTTAATCTTAAAGATAATAAACTTATACTTTTAAATCTTTATATATAAGCTTATTTTATATAGCTTCTATAAAATAATATAGATATATTAAATATATTTAGAATAAGTTATATTATATATTAAGATATTATTAAGATATATAATATAAAAGATATTAAGGTAATCTTATAGAATATTATTAATACTCTTATTAAGCTAAATAATATTATTAATAATTTAAATAGGCTAAGTTAAGTATAGAAAATAATTAAGTATTTTTATTTTTTTTTAATATAAAGATTATTAAATATAGAAATAATATTAATTTTTATAAAGTATTTTATTCCTTTTAAATTATTTAAGGTTTTCTTAATTAAAGGTAAAGAATATTAGTCTTTAATAATTATTATATTTAAGGCTTAGTAATCTATATAGATCTATATTTCTTTATTAAGCTTCTTAATAAATAGAATTAAAAATATAATAAGTAATAAGCTTAAGTAAATAAATCTCTTTTTTAATATTTTTTTAATCTATTTTTTTAAGGTCTTTAATTTATCTTAAAATATAATATATAGAGGTTTAAAGAGAAGTAACTTTCTCTCTAATAGCTTAATATTATAATTATATTATAAAATAATAATTAAGACTAGTAGTTTCTAGTATAATAAAGATTTTACTTTAAAGAAGTTTTTAGCAATAATTTTACTTTAATAAAATTAGGCAGCTTAAAGAAACTACTTCTTAAGCTCTATATAAAAATCTATTACCCTAATTAAAAAAATATAAAAATATATCTTATATTTATTATATACGCTAATACTCTTTCTTCTAAAATATTATTAGCCCTTTAAAATAGTTAAATAGTCTAAGAATTCTATTTAAACCTATTCTTTTTAACTAGTTATAAGCTTAAGTTTATAATAACTTAGGAGAAATAGCTATATAATAAAAACTATTCTATCTTAAATATTTAAGTTTAAACTAATAATAATAAGCTATTTTTATATAAAAGGACCTATAATAAAACTACTTTAATATTATATTAAATACTAAATCTAATAATAATTAAATCTTATTAAAAGTTAAAGAATTAATCTATTACTACTATATTCTTAATAAAAAATAAAAATAGTAAGAGAAATAAACTAATTTTTACTCTTTTAAGGGAGAACTATAAGATATAATTCTTATATATAAAAAAGTAGCTCCTTAGCAAGAATTACTAAAATACTATTAAATTATCTAAAAAAAAAAAGCTAGGATAAAAAGATATTTAAGAAGACTAATATAATTATATAATATTAAATTATTAAATACCTCTTAAACAGTAATTAAGAGAACTTTATAAATTTATTTATTATAGAGAATCTATAAAAAGAACTATAAATAAAATATAAATAATCCCTCTTTACCTAGAAATATTAGCTTATTCAATAATATATATAATTTTAAATAACCTCCAGATAAATAATTTTAAATACTTAGGGATAATTAAATCTAATAAGGAAGAAAATTAAAATATATAATAAAAATATATCTTCTTTAGCTAAATCTAAAGCTAAGATTTAATAATTACTCTTAGCTTTATCTAAAAAGTATATTACTATTAGAATAGCAATTAATATATAAATAAACTTAAATATAGATAAAATCTTAAGTATTCTAGAGGAGATAAAAGCCTAACTCTAAATAAAGCTAACTACTATATTCTTTATTAAAAATAATTAAATCTTAATTAAATATTATATCTATAAAAAGGATTACTATATTAAAAACTACTTATTTCTATCTATTACTTAAAAGAGTATAAGAAATAGTTAAAAATAAAGAAAAAAGTCTCTTAAATAAATATCTAATAGTCTTATTATTTAAGATAAAAAAATAATAAACTTAATTACTAAAATCTATAAAGAAATTTAATCTTTAAAAAATAAGAGATTAAAAAATAAAAAGTATAAGATATATAAAATAGAAGAAACCTTAGACTCTAAGAAGAGCTAATCTTAATTAAAATTCTTATCTTTAGTTATTTTTAATAATTAAGTCTTATATAAAATTATTTACCTTTTAAAAAATATTACTAATAAGAATTTATCCTAATAATATATAAATAATAATATTAGTTTATATATAATTAATAAAAACTATTACTTTAAAAGATTACTAATTTAAATTTAATAGAAGTATATTTATATAGGCAGAAAGATCTTATATTTAGAATATATAGAGATAGCTATTTTAAGAGATAAAAATAAGAAAATATTAAACCTAAAAAATATATTACTTATACTAAACTTTAGGGTAAATCTTTTATTAACTAAAATATTCTGCTAGCAGTTAAATATACGCAGATATTTTAATAAAAGAATAATATCTATATTAAATAAGTTAGATAGGGTTATAATTTAAGGTATTATTAAATATAAAATTTATATTATTAAAAGAATCTTCTTAAACTAAATATTTAAGCTATAGTATATACTTATTATATTAATCTCTATTAAAAATACTCTTAATACTATAATTATAAATTAAGAAGAAGAATTTTATTAAAATAAAATTAAAAAAAAGTATTAACTATAATATAAGAGAATTAACTATTTTAGACCTAAAAAGATTAAAAACTTATATAACTTAACTATATTAAAGAAGCTTATTAAAATAATAATAAACTACTAGTATATAATATATACTATAACTAATATTAAAAATAAAAGAGAGATTACTAATATATAAAAGGCTAATATTCTTAAATTTATTTATATAGATATATATAATTAAATACTAGAGTTTAAAAATAAATATATTTATTTCTTAATAATTATAGATAATTTCTTAAGAAAAATATAGATATTTTTAATAAGAGCTAAATCTAATACTGCCCCTATCTTAAATAAATAAAAAAGAAAGGTTAAAATAATAATAAGTCTTTAAATTCTTAGTATATAATTAGATAATATATTAAAACTTAAAAATCTTTTTAAGACCTAGAGGAAATAATTTAACACCTACTATAAACTAATAATTCTATATATATTAATATAAAATAAAGCTATAGAATAAGTATATTAGACTATTAAAAAAGAAATAAAAACTATACTTAAAAATTTAGACCTGCTAGTTAAATTATAGATAAAGATAGCTTAAACTAATATATATATTAGAAATAGAGTATTAAACAGACTAATAGTTAATAGGGTTTAAATATCTTTAAAAAAAGCTTTTACTAGAATTAAGCCGTTAATTAATTACTTAAAAATATAAGGATATTAGGTAGTATTATATATAAACCCAAAATCTCTGCTATAAGATATATAAAGAGATAAGTTAATAAATTAAAGCAGGATTTATATTTTTATAAAATATATTAAGGGAATAAATAAATAATAAAAAGTTTAGGCTCTAGATATAAAAAAAACTATTAAAACCTATTAAGCTAAATTCTTTAAAAATAAATTAGAAGAAGATTTAAATCTTAAGATTCCTTAAAGATTACTACTAAATATAATATTAATAAAAAATTTAAGAAATTAACTAATAACTTAGCCTATTACCTTAAGTATATATATACTTTTAAGTAAAAAAAAGAATAATATTAATAATTAGGAGAAGAGTTATAAAGAAGTTCTAGTTTTTTTTTAAAAAAAAAAGTATTTTATTAAAAGAGAATTAAAACATTTCCTTAAAAAAAAGAAGCTTTTTATTATAATAAAATTATAGAATAAAAAGAAATATTTAATTATTTTTACTCTAATAATCTAAATAATTATAAAAATTTATAAATAAATTACCTATCCCCGCTAAGTAAATAAGTTATATCTTATATAAAGATCCCCTATATAATAAAGTATAAAAGAGAGAAGGTTAAGTTACTAAATAATAAATAAAATACTAAAAAATTATACTAAACAATGCTTACACTAAATTTCTTACCTTTAAGCATTAATATAGACTAAAAAAAGCATATAAAATAAGCATTAAATATTATAATAACAGTATATATAATAAAGAAGTATATTTTAATCTTAAACTTATATTATACTATAATTAATAACCTTATTTAAAGTAAACTATAGCAGAATATATTTAAAACTAAAATAAATATACTCTAAATAAATAGAACTTTTAAAGTAGTTATACTACTATTAAGAGCTAATATTATAATTAGCTATTAAATATTAACTATAAAATATAATTTAGATAATTCCCTTTAAAAGTTTAAAATATATCTTATTATCTAAGAATTTACTTAGAAATATAGTATTAATTTTAAGTATACCTTTACTCCTATCTTATAATATAATATATTATAAATATTCTTAGCTATTATTATAATAGAGAATTATAAATCCTATACTATAAATATTAATAATACCTTTATAAAATTAATATTAAAAAAAGAAATCTATATAATATCTCTATTAAGAATAGATATACTACTAGAAATAATATTAAAAATTTTTTAATCTTTATATAGTTTAAAGCAGGCTATAAAAGATTAGAATTAAACCTATATAAAAATACTTTAAAAAATAAGTTTTATATAAATTAATATTAACTTATATTTATTACAGCACCTAAAGAAAGAGATCTTATTCTATATATATATTAATAATATCTTAATTAATATAAAATAAATAAAAAATATCTATTAGTTTAAATAAAAGTTTAAATTAATATATAAAATAAAGGACCTAGAAGAAATAAAGAAAATCCTTAGCATTTAAATTATTTAAAATAGATAGGACTAAATATTAATAATAGACTAATCTTATTATATTAAAAAACTCTTATTATAATATAGAATAAGTAAAAAAAAGGTATATTTAGTTAGTATCCTATTAAACAGATATAACTCTTTAAAATTATTTAGCCTTTAAAATAAAAAAGCAGATTAAAAAGAATATTAATAAATTATTAATAGCCTTATCTATTTAATAATCTTAATAAGGCCTAATATTATATTTATTATTAGTAGATTAAGTTAATATTTATTAAATTTATTTAAAAGATATTTTAAGGCATTAAAATCCTTTATAAAATACTTATAATTAACTATATATCTAGGTCTTAAATTTAATATAAACTAAGATTAATAACTTATTAAATACTTAAACTTAAATTATATAATAAATAAGACTAATTAAATATTAATCTTAGGGAATATTTTTATTTTAATTAGTAGTTTAATAAGCTAGTTAAATAAGAAATAAAAGTCTATTATAACTTTAACTATAAAGGCTAAATATATAGCTATATATTAAACTATAAAATAATCTTAGTAATTAGCCTTTCTTTTAAGAGATATAGGATATAGATACTATATTAATCTAAATAAATTTAAGCTAATAATAAGAGAAAAATAAGCTTTTATTATTAGTTCTCCGGTTAAAGTTTATAAGAATAACTAAATATTATTATTACTAATTAGAGATACCTATACTTATAAAAGGTTAAAGTATATTAATATTATATACTATTATATATATAACCTATACTAAAGGAATAAGATTAATATTAAATTTATTAGAATACAGGATATAATAGCAAATAATTTTATTAAACTATTATTAAAGGCAGATTTCTTAAGATTCTTAGATTAATTAAAATTAACTAATTTAATAAGTTTAAATTAAGAAGAAGTATTATAAAATAGCAGTTAGAACTAATAATTTCTAATATAATAAAGATTTTATTTTAAGGAAGTCTTTAGTAATAATTTTATTTTAATAAAATTAAGCGGCTTAAAGAAACTACTTCTTAAGCTCTATATAAAAATTTATTACCCTAATTAAAAAAATATAGAAATATACCTTATATCTACTATATGCGCTAATACTCTTTCTCTTGAAATATTATTAGCCCTCTAAGACAGTTAGATAGTCTAGGAATTCTATCTAAACCTATTCTTTTTAACTAATTATAAAAATAATATAATAGTAAGCGCTTAATCTCTTTAAAAAAAAAGATATTAATATAATTTTTAAACTTTTTAAATAATAGGCGGGTAAAGTTTTCTTTTTAAACTTATTTAATTCTTAAAGCAATATCTAAGTTCTTTAAGATAATTATAAATATTTAAATATTTTTTTAAGTATAAATAGAATAAGTAATTAGAGAAATAAAAGCTATATTTCTCTTTTTTAATCCTTTAGATCTTAAAAATAAATATTAAGATAAAGTCTTTAAAAGAATATTATATAGAGTAGATATTTTAATTAGCTTTAAGAATATATTATAATTTTTTTAATAATAATTATTATTAAAAGCAATATTATAAATAGTAAATTATAAGTATAAATTATAGTATTTTAACTAAAAGAGTCTTAAAATAATAGGGTAATATATTAATTAGATAATATAAAACTTAGTATTCTTTTTAAAATAATTCTTAATTCTTATATTTATTTAAATATAATATATAATCTTCTTATTCTCTAATTCTCTTTTATTAAATATATATAAGATAATTAAGCTTTTTAAGAGAATAAGCTTTAATTTCTAGTCTTTAGCTTATTCTTAGTCTATAAATCTTTATCTTTTAGCTTTAATATTAAATAGAGTATAAATTAATAAGTAAATCTTTTTCTTCTTCTTTTTTAATATTATAAATAGTATTATTAATTTTAATTATTATAAATATTCTTTAAAATTAATTCTATAAATAGCAGTAGTAGAGATTTAAATAATATATAATTTTTAAGCTTAGCTATAACTTATTTTAAGCTTATTTCTTTTATTAAAAATTAGCTAAGGGATAGATTATATAAGTCTAAGAACTAAATTATCTAAGAAATTTAAGGGTAAGGTTTATATATAGCTATAGCTTAAATCTTCTAGTAGTTATTTAAATACAGGTAATCTCTAATATAATATTCTAGAAAGCTATATTAAAAATAAGCGCTAGTTTTATAATATAATAAGCTATATTTTTTCTTACTTAAGCGTTTAGAAGTACTTAGATTTATTAGATTATATAGCTATATTAAAGCTAGTTTATTTTTTTATATAAGGCTTCTCTAAGGCTAATTATTATATTTTATAGCTAAAATAAGATTTAAAATAAATAAAAAAGATTAAATATATTAAGTAAGTCTTAAAATAGTAGTATAAGTCTTTATAATAAGAGATTAATTTATAATATACTAGTAATAGTAGTTCTTAAAATCTTATAAGAACTTAATAAATTAATAATATTTATAACTTAGAGGCTAGCTATATAATAATATATCTTAAAGTTCTTAGCTAATAGCTTACTTAAATAAGGTAAATAATATTTTTTTAAGTATTTCTCCTTTTAGCGCTAGGCGCTAAAACTTAATAAAAAAGATTTTAAATTTCTTATTAATTTAATAAAGGTTAAATAATTTATTATATATATTATTTATATAATTAAAATTATTAAATATATATTTTAAGATATCTAAAATCTTTTAGTAATTACTAAGAATATAAATTCTATTTTTAATATATAGTAATATTTAAGTATAAGATATATCTTTTAAGTAATTAATTATATAGGCTATATAGCTTTAAAGAATTAGAAATTAGTCTTAATTAATTATTATTTTTTTTAAATCTAGATTATAAAGTACTAAAAGTTCTTTTAATTATCTTTAAACTTATTTAAGTTAAGAAGTCTTTTTAAAAATCTAGGGGCGGAGAAAAATATAATAATAAATATTTTAAATACTTTTATTAAAGTAGCTATAAATCTCTTAATATTAAGCTTAGATTTAAATATAAATATAAATATATTTATAGTAAGAATAGCTATATAATAAGCTTAATCCTTTTTAAAAATAGCTTAAATATATTACTATTCTTTTTTATTAAGCTATACCTTTTAATATTATTAAACGGCCTTAAGATTAATATTTTCTTATTTAAGTCTTTATTATATAGCTATAAACTCTTATTAAAGTTTTTAAAATTTTATCTTAATTTATTTAATATATTAGCTAGCTTTATTTATTAATAACTTAGCTCTAGCAATATATTTATATACTAAGTAATAATAATTATATTATTTTAGCCTATAACTAGTAGTAATATACTTAATAAACTCTCTTAAAATAATTAGTAAAAATAAGAGAATTAAGGCAGATATTATTAATAGTATTAACTTCTAGATAAAAGCTATATAGTATTAAGGTATAGGCTTAAGGAGTAAGTTAAAATAAATAGAATAAGTAGTTAATACTAAGACTAGCTATAAAATCTCTATTTAGTTAATTTAGACTAAAATAGGCTATTATAAGTAAGCTTAGTAAATAAAATATAGCTTAAAAAGCTTAAATCTAGATTAAGCTATATGCTAAAGATATTCTTTATAAGGTTATATAATTTCTTATATAATTTAAAAGAGTTAAGTTTTACTCTTCTAACTTATATAAGTATTAGCTAGTAGATTTTCTTAGGCTAATACTATAATACTTCTTAATAAATAAAAAAGATAAAAAGAAAATAATCTTAATTATAAGGAATAAAAATATTAATTAAAGTATTATATTTTTTATATAAGACTTTAAATATACTTTAAGAGTAATTAAATCCTAGACTTATAATTAATATATACTTAGTATATATAGAGTAAATACTTACTATAAGTTATATACCTTAAAATAATATAATTAATATAAGTATAAATAAATTAAATAAGAATATTAGTACTATATATCTTATAAGCTATTAAAATATATAGATAAAGTATATAAATTTAAGCTATATATAGAGATAGCTTATATAATATACTATAATTTAAAATTATTTACTAATAAGTAATTAATAAAGATAACTAGTAGCTAAGAATATATTTAGCATATACTAAGATTAAATAAAGAGTTAAACTTATTTTATATTATTTAAAGATTATTAAAGTTTAATTTAAGTATACTTATATTTTATTTTTTAAATAAAAATAATACTCTATTAATTATTAATTCTAAAAATAAAGAAATTTATTATATTAATTTTTAATTTCTTTTTTAAAAAGTTTATTAATAAAAGTAATATTAAATATATAACTTACTTTTTTATAAAGCATTTTAAAAATACTTAATTTAATATAGTTATATTTATAGTATTATCTAAGTATATGCTTTAGCATATATTTATAATGTTTAATACTGCTGCATTTATATACTTAATAATATATCTTATTTTAAATTTTATCTTTTTTATCCTTTTAAAAAAATAGGAGAGATAAAGTCTTATAATTACTTTAAGTATAAAGCTTAAACTAGATTTAAGCTATATTTAGTATATGCTTATAATATCTTAAATATTTACTTAAGATAAAGTATAAATATACCTTTAATAAAAATTATTAAAATATTTAATAAATATTTATATTAAAATAGTTATAAAGTAAAAAATTCTTTTAATAAATAAAATATAAGATATTATTAAAATAAGTTATTAGATATTTAAAAATAAATAATTTATTTTAAATATTATTAACTATAATCTTAAAGATATTATTATAGCTAATAATAATATTTATAAGAGAAATAATCTTTTAAATATATTTAGCATATATCTTACTAGAACTTATAAAAAAATATATTTAATTAAGTTTTATATAAAGAGAGAATTTAAGATATATCTTAAATTTTTTATCTTTACTTTATATATAAGAATTAATACTACTTTAATTATTTATTATATTCTTAAACTAGTTTAAGTATACTTTATAAAGATTATAATTTTATATAAGTTTACTCTATAAAGAGTTAGTATTTAGTTTAAATATAATTAATATTAAATATATATTTAGCATTTACTTAGCCTTAGTAAAAGTTATATTAAATATATTTAAATAAGAATATTATATAGCTATTAATTAAAAATGCTATTAATTTAGCTATTAATTATAGTTATTTAATTCTTAGCTATTTTTAAGTATTTAAAGATAAAATAATAATATTTCTTAGCTTTATATTAGCTATTATATATATATATATATATATATTATAAATTTTAAAGAGTTTTATTATATAGATACTATTATTAATTTTTAAATAAGCTAATTTTATATTAATTATATAATTAGCTTATATTAAGCTTATACTTAATCTATATATAAGATAGATTAAGCTTAACTTAGCTAAAGATAAGCTTTAAGGTAGGCTAAGCTTTTAAGGTAAGTTAAGCTTAGCCTTAGCTAAGCTAAAATATAAGCCCTTATTAAGCTCTTTAATATTTATATATATAAAAGCTTTTCTTTATTTTTTTATTACTTTTTCTTTAATAAGTAAAAAATTTATAAATTTAATAAATTAGTAAAATTAAAGATATAGGAGAATTTTATTATAAATACTTTAAAGCTTTAATAATAGTTACTTATATTAATAGTTAGCTTAATTAATAAAGTAGTAATTAAATAACTTAACTTAATTAAACTCTTAAATAATTTCTTAATTAAGTATTTTTATTAGCTTTAAGAAATTATATTATAATAATATTAATTTTAAACTTTTATATTAATTAAAATTATTAAGTAAGTTATTAAAGTTAAAGTATATATTAAATATTATTATAAAGCTTACTTTACTATATCTTTAAGCTTTATTTTTATTTAACTTATTTACTTATTTAATTAAGCTTACTTTATTATACTTTTAAAATAAGAAAGTTATTATAATACTATAATATTAACTAGCTTTATATAATATTATAATAACTTAATATTACTACTTTTATAATTAATTAAAGTATAATTATTTAAGTTAATAATATTATAATTTTCTTACTATTTTATTATTAAAGTATTTTTTTTCTTTACCTTATTTATAAAGACTTTCTTTAATCTTAAAAAAACTATTTTAACTTTATTTTATATATTATTAATATTTATATTAATAATTAATATATTTAATAAGTAAAATAAGTTATTAATTTTAAGCTCTTATTATTATTAAATAAGAATTTTAAATAATTAGTAATAACTAGCTTAGTATTTATCTTTTTAAGTACTTAAGGGCTATAATATTAACTTATAAGTTACTTTATAATTATCTTTAAATTATTAATACTAAAATTTATTAGAGTAAGTATATATAAAAGGTTTAATCTTATAATAAAAGCTAATAGTAATTCTAAGAAAAGGGAATACTTCGCAAAGAATTAGGTAGCTCTTACTATATTATATATACTAATTCAGGTTAGCTCCTAAATAACTAATCTTTGCCAAGTGTCTGAGCTATGCTAAGATAACCTCCGGCTATTTTCTTCTGCGCCTTCTGTGCCGCGCCAATATTTTACAAATCCTTACGGGTATTATGTTTGAAGAATAGAATGCATTCTATTGTAAACCATCTTGCGAGTGGCTAGTTGTTGCCGACACAGTGGAAATTACCTCGCTGACAGCGGTCGCAGAATGGCATTTTCTTGTCTATTTTGCATTTATTAGGGGTCATGAGTGAACAAAGTAACTAGACTCCAACCATACCGCATTTGGCTCTTTTATTTCGACGGGTTTTACAACCTTTGCTGCGATCACCTACACCGGGTATGGTTGGAATAAAAAGAAGATGGTTGTCTTGGGCGACGGCTGTCCTCGAATCCAACAGCTGAGTTGGCGTAGGTTAGGTATTGTCGCCTGAGGTAGAAACATCGGTCGAAGAGTCAGAATTTGGAGACTTACCTTATAAAAAAAGTCCGGTTGACTATGAACTGTATATTTGAATACACTACAGAGCTTTCCTTTTCCTTGAAGATATAGCAGAGTAGGTACCTAGGTAGATATAGAGGGTTATCTGTGTCTGTCGGTGGCAACCTAAACAAATCTGGGATTATATAATCAGATAGAACGATAGTGAAGTGAAGCTTTAAGCTTGGAGCTCTATTTGGTCTAGCGCGGTCTGGTATATATCACCTCCCTCAGCCAAATATGTCAATGAAGTCTTTCCACTCACTCACTCACACAGGCACCTGTCTCTCTCTGCCCTCATCGCCTTATCCTCCATCGCCAGACAGAATCGTACTCTCTGGCTGTGTTCTTCGAGACTATCAACAAATAAATAAGCCGCTGCATAAGCTAAACTGCAAGTCCATTTAATCCGTCATGGCCTCTGTACCTCGAAACGTTGGTGCTCGTTTTTCTTGTTTCCCTATTCCAAGAATGAAACGGCCCACTGATGTATGATTCTGACTAGTTTGAACCACCAGAAGACTGGACAACCGATCCCAAAGAACTCAATGTTGGATTTGTCTGGGGTAACGCAAACAGCCCTGGACAGGAGATGGCCAGAGAGCACGGCCTAATTGATCCGCAGCCAATTATGTGCAGTAAGCCCCATATCGGCTGTGGCAGCGTCCTATTCAAGTCCGGCGACAAGTTCTACATATGGGGTCAGCTAGTTGGTGAGGTCTTCGAGATCACGTTAAGCCGGGATTTCAACAAGATCTTGCAGAGAATGTACAAGTCGGATACTTGTGGACTGAAGTTGAAGGCGTGCTAGTACAAATACTGCCTCCGGAAACCACGGTGGTGGGAACACTGGGATCAACGCTGCTGAAAATACCGCAAGCTCTCATTAATCTGATGAAATTGGAGAGGATTAGCTCGAAGAATGTTGTACTTCAGTTCCTTTGTCCTTCGTGGCCTTTCGTCTTGTTTGATTTGGAATTGGAGATTGCTGAGTTACCCTCATTAGCTCAGTATCAACGGAATAATCGGAGAGTTACTTGACTGGCTCAACATAACATCTTGTTCTGTATACGATATGAACTTGCCTGATTGCAGAAGGCGTATTCCTTTGAAGTAGTCTCTGTCGGAAACTTCATTTTTTGAAAAGTTTTGTAAGTGGGAGTTTTCTTTTTCCACCCCCCAATAGTTGTTGACTCCTACGTGCTTCGCGTAATCCACACGATACTCTTGCTACTCACAATAATACGTCGCACAAAAGACTTGCGAAGCTGTTTCCATATCAAGCAGTATCAGTGATAAAACTCCGCATATCCCAATAGATATGGCAGAGAACATTCTCCGTGCATTTAACGGGACGCTAGATCTCCGGGCTGCCTACAGCTACAACGCTGGACAGGTACGTTCTGACTTCGGATCGACATATTCTGCAGAATAATTAAAAGAGATACCCAGGTCGAATCCTTCCTACAGGACGTTTGCAGCAACCCTGCAACGTATGCTGTACCGGCCAATGTCCAAACTGAGTTGCAGCGGATTCGGCGTGAGATCCTACGATTAAGGTATAGGCCCAGTCCTGCATTTCCAATACGTGCTACAGAACTCCTTGGTTATTATAGTATTTAACTATTTATAGATCGCCGAACGGACCAGACTACGCGTCAGCTACTCTGACGCCAAACCAGCACATACACCGAACGTTGAATCCGGCGTGGCCCCCATCACGGCAGCCTGTAATCGTTTCGAAGTTTAAAGTCGGAGGCCACGCTCACAGTAATCTAAACTACTGGGGCATCTTCGACCTTCTCGGCCTATTTCTGTCAACGATTGGCGGCGCTCCGACTGGAGCCAGCAAACGGAATTTCTACTTGCCTCTGACGGCCGTATACGGAAAATGGTGCGCAGCAGTTGGAGATCGAACGCCGTACATGTACCAATGTACATGGCGTCAGAGGTGCGGCCAGGCCGACGAGTTTTTTCTGGGCTCAAACTTGGCAGGGTATGATGCGCCAAAACCTTCGACAGGCACCTGGCTGTATGTTATGAGGCGGGCCCGCTTCCGTCCTCTGAACGACGAACCGTTCAAATTGACTGGATACGACTTCGTGCATGCCCCTGCTCGTAGGGGACCCCAAGCATACAACAGGCAAAGATTTGGTACTTGTGCGGAGACATACCCCTTTTTAAGACTTCTCAAGTGCGACTATTCCCTTCCATCCTGAGTGATATAGACTGACCGTTGCAGGGGCCACAATCCTACTAGAGAAACCTGCCATGGCTTAGCCTTGCAGCGAGACTTTACCACAGCTGCACAGTACGAAGATAATCTGTCTGGTTCTGCTTGGACGAGGGTTAGAGACCCTTGCCCCAACTGCCAGGTGCTAATCCGTCTATACGGAGGGAACCTTCAGAACTTTTTAAGTACTAGCGGCTAAGCCGGGGCGCTACCCTAGTGGCAGTTTCTTTTTTCCTTTTTTCCTTTTTTTCTTTTTTTTATTATAGCTATTATAAAATATAGTTCTATATTTTAAATTATGCTAATTAAGGTAATTTACTTTACTTAATATATAATATAAACTTTAGTATTATTATTAATAGTATTAAAAACATTTTATTTTATAATATTTATTAATAAATTAAAATAATATAGTAAATCTTATAAAGACTAATATTTAAATATAATTTCTTAAACTATATTAAATTAAAATATACTTTATTAATTATAAATACTATAAATAAATTTATTCTATACTTAATAGAGTATATATTTTAAAATATATAAGTATTTTAATATATTAATTAAATATTAAAGATTTTACTATTACTTATATTTAGTTTAATATTATTTTAAACTTCTCTATATTAATTAAAGGAAAAAAGGTAATCTTATAAAATATAATAAAAGTATATTTAGTAAATAAGCTAAAGATAAACTTATTTATTAATAATAATATTATTATATTATTAAATATATATTACGAATTAAAGTTATAGTAAACTTACTTAGTCTTAGAGAAAAAATAATAAAATAACTAGATATATATATAATAGTTAAATTAGCTAGTTATATAATATAGTTATTAAGACTAAGTTATTTTAATAAATTAAATAAATAAATAAATAAATCTCTTAAAAAATAGAAGTTAAATAAATTAATAATTTATTCTAACTACTATAAAACTTAATCTTTAACCTTATTATATATAGATTATTACTCGCTTATATTTTAATCTCTTATTTTATATTTTATTTAATTAGTTTAACTAATTACCTTTATTAAAAAATTTCTATACTTTAACTCTTTATAATTTAAGTCGCTTAACTAATAATATATTAAGAAGAAAAAAGATATTAAGAAGTAATATTAAAAATTAATATAGAGAATTATTAAAATATAGCCTAAGACTTATTATATTATTACGCTTAAGCAGACTAAATTAGATTTATTAATACTTTTAATCTAGTAAAATAGTATAATAGAGAACTTTAAGCTAAAGAGAGAAAAGGAAAAGAATTTAAGAAAAGAATTCTAATTCTTTTATTTATAGAATTCTTTATCTCTTAATTACTTCTAAATTATATAAGTAGTTAGAGGTTTTATTAGCAGATTTCTTACTTTATCTCTTTATTAAGTTAGCGCTAAGATAGCGCTATAATATTATCCCCTTATTTAAGCTAATTTATCCTTAAATTAATAGAATAATTATTATCCTATTATTTCTCTAAATTAATCTTTTTATTAATATAATTAATCTAGTAGTTTAAATTAGTTAATAGCTTAAGTTTATTAGAGAATTTATTATAAAACTCCTAGACCTTTAATAGTAAATTCTTAAAATTTTTAGCAAAATACTATATTATCTTTATTATATTTCTTCTAAGTAGCTTAATATTATAAATACTTATATTTAGTTTAAATAGCTAGAATTTTATTAACTTCTTATTTTAATTTACTAGAGTAGTTATAATAAACTAAAAAACCGAATTAAATTAAACTAAACCGCCTATAGTTTAGTTTAATTTACTATTTTATAAACTAGAATAGTTTATAGATTTTATAAACTAAACTAATAGTTTATAGTATACTATATAATTTAAATAGGTTTAGTTTTTTTAGTTTTATTTAGGTTTTTTAGTTTCTTTATATTAATCTTAATTTTTATATAAACCTTTAAAAACTATTTATTCTTTTATAATATCTATTATTAAATATTAAATAGAAATTAATAGAAAGATATTAGATTTAATAATTAAATCTAACTTAAGTTAAATTACTAATATTTATATTAGCCTTTAATATAGTTAATTTAATATAAGTAATAACTAAAAGACTTAAATCTATTTATAATTATTATATTCTTCTAAAAATATATAGAAATTCTAAATATAAGTAATTAATCTAATTTTCTTTTATTATATATAAAGTTAGTAATAGGTTAATCTATTTAAATATTTAAAAGACTTTAATTCTTAAACTGCTTTATTTAATAGTCTTTATTATTAATCTCTATCTCTTCTTTTAATATATTATCTATATCCTTATTATTACTAATTAGATTTAGTAATTTAATCTCTTTTTTTTTAAATTATTAATAATTAAGTATTATATCTATATTATTAATTATTACTTTAAACTCTCGCTAAATAATAAAATTTTTAGTATATATAAGAAATATTAAAGTATAGATTATATTAAGAAGTAATTAACTATATTAGTAATAGCAGATATTTTAAGCACTATTAAATAATTATTTTATACTAATATTACTTAATAAAATTATAAGAAAATCTTAGGCTATTATTATAAGAATTAAAAATTAATATTTATTAATTCTCTAATAGTTAAAGATATTATCTAATTTTAATAAAGCTAATTTAATTTAAGTTAGAATAATACTATATAATTTAAATATAATATTAGATAGAATATTATCTTTAGTAAGATAAGTCTAAATTTCTTAATAAGTATTAGTAATACTTAAAGGAAGATAATAATATTTAAATTATATAAGCATATAATCTAATATTAAGACTAATAAATAAGTTCTTAATTATATTTTAATATTTAGATTTTAATTATTATAGTATTAAAATATCTTATAAAAAATCTTTTTATAAATATTATACTAGTTTTTTATTATATCTTACTAGACTTAAGTTTTAAAATATTTAAGCTTTAAACTAAGGTAAAGGATTATTACAATTATATATATAAATTCTTAAGATTTATATATTTTAATATAATAAGTTTATAACTTATTATAAGCTTTAAATAAAATATCTTAGAATTATATCTTCTATATAACTCTTTTTAATTTTAAACATTTTATATAATTATTAAGATAATTAAAAATAATATTATAAATTTTAAAAACTCTATAAACTAATAGACTATTTATCTTTAATATAGTAAGAATAAGATTATAAAATAGCTAGATTAACTTAATAAAATATTTAATCTAATACTATTTAGTAGGAGATAATATTAGAAAATAAATATCTTTATTAGCTTATAATATAATAAATTATTTAATTACTATATATAGTTTAAGAGTATATATAAATATAAAATATATTAAATTCTATTATATCTAGTAATTAAGAAGTAATAATTTTAGCTAATTAATATTTAATTATTATAGTATTAAGAAATATTCTTAATATTAAAGGCTTATATTAATAAATTTAATAATCTTATAAATCTATATAAAAACCTATTAATATTAATCTAACTTAAATTAAATAAAGAATATACTTTTTCTAATAATATTAGAATACCTTAAAGATATAATAAGCCTCTATCTTTTTTTATATTCTAACTAATATTATTATTAATAAGAGTATTAATATAGAGTTTATCTAATAAAATATTAACTATAAATTATAAAATATATATTAAATATAAAATATAATAGTAATTTAAAATAAATTAACTTAGTATTATATTTTAGAAATCTTCTAATAATAAATCTATTTTAAGCTTATCTCTTAAGCTTTTATCTAGCTCTACTATTAGAATAATATTATTACTTATATTATCTATTATAATAATAAGGATTTAATATTATAGATTATATTAATAAAGATTCTTTAATATTATTTTAATTAAGTTCTTCTTAATATATAATCTATAGATAGAATTAAAGGCTAAGAATATTTCCCTATATACTTATTTTATATTAATAAAATACTCTATTATAATAAGAAAAGAATATTAATTTTAATTAGTCTAATAATCTAATATTAGAGAAATCTTTTCTTATTTAAGTAAATATAATAATATTTCTATATAATTAATTTCTTTAAGTTTAAAAAGGTATGCTTAAATCTAATATTAATTAAGTAATTCTAGATATAAATTACTAGCAGCTATATATAGTATATAATAGAATTAAATATATTTAACTATTTAAAATAATTAGCAATATTCTATAATAAAATATAAGATCTAATTATATAATATATCTAGTATATATATTAAATTAAAGATTTTCTAATAGAAATATTAGTAATAAAATTTATAATAATTAGCTAGTTCTTATCTTTATAATTAATATATTTTAAATATTATTATTTTTCTAAGTCTTATTTTTAAATTTATATATAGCCCTTTTTATATAAATAGCTATTAAGCTAGTATTATTTTCTCTTTTATAAGAATATTAAAAAAATATTAAATAATATAAATATTATATATAAGAGAAGCTAAATATATTATTTATAACTTTTTAATAATATTATTATATAGCTAATTAAATTTTTAATTTTACCTATTAAAACTTAAACTGCTATTTTATAAACTTTATTTTAATTTATTAAAATTTAAAGATTTAAAGATTTAAACTTATTCTAAAAGAGCTAAATAGATAATAGCCTTTATTTAATTATATCTTATTATCTTAAGTTAAGTTAAGTTAAAAGTATTAGTTTTAAATTAAGGCTTAGATTATTTAATAGGATTATAATTAAAATTAATATCTTAAATATTAATATTTAAACATAAAAAAGTTTTATAAGTTTCTATAGAAGTATAAATAGTATAATTTTAAAACTATAATAAAAGACTTAATAATCTTAATATATCTGTATTAAAAAAAGGTAAAAAGAAAAAATTTAAAAATAATAATATAGGCGGTAGTATAATATCTATAGCATTTTAACTTAAATTAAATTCTTATTTATTATATTTAAAGATTTTAGAATAAAAATTAGATTATATTAAGCTTCTATAAGATTAAACTAAATTAAATATTTTATAACTAAAAACTATTATTATCTCTTAAAATAATAATAAGAAATAAAAGTCTTATTTTATTAAAGAAAAAAGTTATAGATAAAGGAAATTAAAAACTATTAAAACTTTAAAATATATTAAATAATTTTAGCCTAAAAGAAAGTATAAGAAATTCTATATTAAGGATAATATACTTAAATCTAACTTAAGTTAGAATTTATTTAAAAAGTCTAATTATAATAGTATAGAAGTATTTTATCTTTAAAATTTTTTATTTTTCTTTTTTTTCTTATTATTAGATATCTTTTAAAACCTATTTATATTAATATTAATAAGCTAAGTTTAGTTAATAAATTATAAAATAATATATTTAAAATAAGTTAATAATAGTATTTTAATTTATTATATTTAGATTACTTATTATATTAAAAGGCTAATCTTTAAGGTTAGAATTTATATTTACTATTTACCCTTTTACTCTATTAAATAGTTTATTATATTAATAATATAAAATAATAAATTATAAGATCTTATTAATTACTTATTATTACTATATTAAAAATTACTTTATTTATAAAGTTTTAATTTAAGTTAATTTAATTAGACTATAAGAACTATTATTATTATAACTTATTATTCTTTTAAAATTTTTATCTCTTAAAAAATCTTAATTAATATCTATTAAAATCTTAATTCTTTTTTATTTGCTAAAACCTTAATTAATATCTGCTTATTTTATCTTTTTTTTTTATCTTTTTTTTTGCTAAAGCCTATTTAAATTAATTTAAATTATTTTATTATTTTAATTCTATTATACTATTTATATTAAATTTATAATCTATAATAAATTAATTTTAGATCTAACTTAAGTTAAATAAAATATACTTACCTATAAGTAAGCTTTAATAAAGTCTCTTAAGATTTTCTGTTTTTTATATAGTAAGTTAAGATTTATATATTTTAATTATTCTAAATTTTCCTGCTTCTTTTTTTATTTTTTATTTTTTATTAATTCTTTTTTAAATAGAAGTTTAATAGATAAACTTAGCTTTATTATATATATATATTTTTACTCTTAAATAGCTTTTTAAATAGTTAAATTATAATTAATAATATATTAAGCTAATAATTTATTAATATTATTAATATTAGGCTTCTAATTCTATTATATAAATAGATTAACTATCTCTTATAAAGCTTTAAAATAATTATTTTACTTCTCCTATATTAAGTTAATATTTAACTTAAGTTAAATTAATAATATATATATTTTATTTTAAATAAAATCCTCCTTCTAAGAGTTAGCTTTTTCTTAGCCTAATTTTAATATTTTAACTATATTAGTTTTTATATATTAATAAATCTATAGCACCCTTAATAAGTTAGCTTTTTTTTTAGTTTTTTCTTATAATATCTTAAGATATAGATATTCTTAATATTATAATTCTATTAAAATTATATTCTTATAGTTATATTTCTAAAGTCTATAAAAGTCTATATATAATTATTTTATATTATATTAGTTTTAACTTAAGTTAGTTTTTTTAAAACTTATAATTTTAATAATATTATTAAACTTTCTTATAATACTCTTAAACTTACCTTTAATTATTTTTAAATATTTTTATAAGATTTTTATTTAATAATAATAATTAAACTATAATAGATAAGTTTAATACTTCTTATAATAGTCTTTATCCTCCTTAATAATATTTATATTTTATAGTATATTTAGCGGCTTATTTAACTAAAAAGAATTAGTTTAAATTTTAATTTAAGTTAAATAAAGGCTTATATTTTATTTTAAGTCTTACTAGCCTTAATAAAAGTCTTTATAAATCTTATTAAAAAGTATATTAATAAAGTATATAGCTATATTAAAGTTTTCTATAATAAGAAATAGAGTTAACTAGAGTTTATAGGCCTATTAAAATATTTTTAAATAATTAAATATAGGAGATAAATAATATTATTCTAGTTAATACTAAAATATTATATACTTAAATATAGCTTTTAACAGATTAATTACTTTATTTTATAATTTAACCTATAAGATCTTATAATTAATTAATATTATATCTCTAATATTTAACTTAAGTTAAATCTTATTAAAAAGAGAACTTAAAGTTTTTATTCTTATATAGGTTCTTTTATATTATTATATAGTTCTTATTATTTAATATAATAAAAAATTCTAGTCTTCTTATAGAGTTCTTAAAGGAGAAAATCTCTATTATTAACTATAATAGAGATAGTTTAAAAAACTACTTTTTATTTAAAATAAAGTATAGTTTATTTCTTTTATAATTAAACTTAAATAAGAAGAATAATATTTTTAATATATTATTATTAGCTTAATAATAATAATTAATAATAAGTTGCTAATTATTTATTAAGATATAAGTATTAAACTTCTCTATAAAGATTTTTATAGCCTATTTCTTAAACCTTTTAAACTTAGCTTTTTAAATTTAATTTAAATTAAAATAATTAAAAACTACTAAATAATTTTCTTAACTTATATAGTTTAATTTTAAATTAATTATAAGCTTACTAAGAATAAAGTTATAATATATTCTCTTATATAAAGTGTAAATATAATTTAAAATCTATTATATCTATAAGTCTTTTTATAAAAAAGCTTAAGTATATATTATATATTTTAGTAAGATATTAATAACTAGCTAAGCTTATTTTCTGAAATTATTTATATTTTTAAGTAACTCTCTCTATTATACTTAATCTTTTTACTTAAAGGCTTAAATTAAAGCTAGTATATATTCTTTATCTATATTAAGTCTTTTTATCTTCTTATAGTTTAAATATAATATAATTAATAATTCTATATTTATCTTCTTTTTATTATAAATATTAACCGCCTATAATTAGGCTTATTAATCTATAATTAGCTAAATTCTAATTTAAATTAAAATAAGAATATATATTAAGACTTAGCTTTTAAATAATCTTACCTTTAGGGGTCTTAATATAAATAATAGTTATTTAAGTCTATTTAAGCAGAAGCTTTAATAGAATAGCTTAGTAATACTGCTTTACTTAAAGAATAGATTTTTAAATAAAATCTAGCTATTTATTAAGATAGATAAATATATTTCTCTTTACCTTATTTTTAGAGCATATAATATTAAAAGCCTCTTTATATATCTCTATAGTATTAGTATTATCTATATTATTATTTTTAATAAAAGTCTTAATAACTTGTTTAAAATTACTATATTCTATTATTACTTTTATTTAAGTATTAATATCTTACTATTAAATAGCTATTTAAAATTCTTATTTTAAGTTTTTTATATAATCTTTATTAAAATTATAATTTTTTTCTTTATCTTTTTATTTACTGTCTAGATCTTATATATTAATATATAAAATCTTAAGAAATACCTCTTTAAATTTTAATTAAACTATATTTTTTTAGAAAAAAAGAAAGATTAATAAAGCTATCTCTATTAAACTCTATTTAACTAATTTTTTTTTTCTTTTAATAATACTATAAGAATAATAAACTTAAATAATAAACTAGTTTTAGGCAGTATTTTAATTTTAACTTAAATTAAAATATATAATCTAGTAAGTTAAGATTATTAAAAGACTTTATATTAAGACTATTTAGCTAAAGTCTATTTATAAGTAAACTAGGGTTTTTAAAGAGTAATAAAATAAATTAAGAGTTTTAATATTTAATAAAATAGTTTAAGAGTTTTTATTTCTATAAATCTTATAATAAAGTAATTAAATCTATAGCATTTTAACTTAAGTTAAAATATAGACTATTAAAATAAAGCTTAAGAGCTTATTATATTAAGAATTCTAGAAGAATTTAAATTAAGGTAATAATATTAATAAGATATTATTTTATTCTTATAAGATTTTCTTATCTATATATAAAAAGCTAATTTTAACTAAATTAAAATTAATAAAAAAATATAAAAAATATATTTAGAGAAAGAAATAAATATAGTAAAAAAAAATAAAGTTAGTTTATATAGTCTATAACTTATACTAGTCCTAATTAAAAAGTTAATATTTTAATTTAAATTAAATTATACTAACTATTTATCTCTTAATTAATAGTAAGACTTATTATATAAAAAAAATTATTACTCTTTTATTTTTTAATAAAATATATTTTCTAAAATAATAAACTTTTTTTTATAGCCTTTAAAGATTTTAATAGAAACTTTTAATATATTCTAACTTAAGTTAAAATATAAAATTTAAATTCTTTTCTTAAATTTTCTATATAGAAGACTTCTAATAGAAATTATTATTTTTTTCTTATTATTTTATAAAAAATAATTATTCTTCTTCTAAAATTATTCTATTTAACTTAAAAGTATTAAAAAATTAAATTAACCTTAGATTACTAGCTCTCTAATAGCCTATAATATAGATTTAGATTTAATTATTCTTAGAGAGTCTTTTATTAATCCTAAGGCTATTATATTTAAAATTATTATATTTCTTACTTAATTTATTAAGCTTAAGGGCTTTAATAAGATTAATGGCAATCCTTATATTTACTCTTATCTTCTTTCTTTTTCTAATATTACTTAAAAGGTAAATTAATAAACTTTATTACCTAATATTAATATATAAGATATATATTTTTATTTATAGGCTACCTAAAAAAACTATTAAAAAGTCTAGCTTACTATATTTAATATATTTATAAAGATATAAATAGCTAATTTAATTTAAGATTAATAAATCTAGTATATTTAAAGAATTATTTTAATTACTTCTTTAAAGCATTATAATAAAAGAAAGTATCTTTTAATTTAAGATTATAATTTATAAGATCTTAGCTAAAAATAACTATATTAATTTCTTTTTTTAATATAGAATTATTTCTTAAAGTTAGTAAAAAAAACCTTAATTTTATCTTTATAATACTATATTAATAAAGCTAAATTAAGGCAAAATAAATATCTCTAATATATTATAGAATAGTTAAGTCTAATAACTTAAATAGAGAATTATCTATTATAAAAGAATAATATTTAACTTAAAAACTATATTTAAATAAAAAAGAAATAATTAAGAATATAATATAATCTTAATAGTTTTAACTTAAGTTAGATTTTTAATAAATTATATAAATATATAAGATTTTCTTTAGAAGTTATAATTTATTAATTATATATAGATTTTTTATTAACTTATTAAGAGAATAATTTAAAAAGTATTTTTTATTTAAAATAGTAATAGTAATTAAATATATATTCTTTAGTTTAATAACTTAAGCTTTTAAAAAAAATTATATATTATATATAATAATACTATATTAATACTATAATTTATAAATATATATATTTCTATAGCTATAACTCTATATATATATATTTAATAATATCTTAAAAGATTTTCTTTATAGTTTTATTTTTAAATTAATATAATAATATTATATTTAAACTATTTTTTAGCTATAGATTTAAAGGTCTATAACTAATAATAATATAAAATAATATAGAGCTTTAATATCTATAATACTATAAACTATATAAACTATTTAAATTAAACTATTTAAGTTAATTTAATTTAAGTTAGTTTAGCGCATAATCTTAGTAAATACTTTAGTTTTTTTAGTTTTAAACTAAACTATTAGAATATAGTTTAGTTTAAGTATAGTTTTTCTACCCTAAACTAAAAACTACTATAAGTAGTTTAATTCCCCCTTTAAATTAAATTAAACCGCTTATATAATTACTTTACTTATATAATAAATATAAAATATATATTTATATTTTCTTAATTAAGATAATAGATTTTTATATAGAGCTTAAGAAATAATTTCTTTAAGCTATTTAATTTTATTAAAGTAAAATTATTATTAAAAATTTCTTTAAAATAAAATTTTTATTATACTAGAAATTACTAGTCCTAATTACTATTTTATAATACTTCTCTTTAGTCTAGACTTACTAGATTAATTAATTTTAATTAATCTAAGAATTTTAAGAAATTTATTTTTAGCAATAGTTTAGTAAAATTATTTACTATTATATTCTATATTCTAATAAACTTAATATTAATCTTATTCCTTTAATATAAGTTATATATATAGTAATATATAATATTAATATACTTTAACCTTTTATAAATATAGGTATCTTTAATTAGTAATAATAATACTTAATTATCTTTATAAACTTTAACTGGAGAATTAATAATAAAAGCTTATTCTTCTCTTATTATTAGCTTAAATTTATTTAGACTAATATAATATTTATATCTTATATTTTTTAAAAAAAGGGCTAACTATTAAGATTATTTTATAGCTTAATATATAGCTATATATTTAGCTTTTATAGTTAAAGTTATAATAAACTTTTATTTTTTATTTAATTAATTTATTAAGCTATTAATTAAAATAAAAATATTCTTTAAAATTAATATTTAATTAGTCTTATCTATTATATAATTTAAGTTTAAATATTTAATAAGTTATTAGTCTTAGTTTATATTAAACTTAAGATTAAGATATATAGTTAATTATAGGTATTTTATAAAAGATTTTAATATTTTAAAATATCTTTTAAATAGATTTAATAGATATTAATTTAATTTACTTATTATAAATATAATATCTAGTTTTATTAAGATTATTAAATAGATTAAGCTATTAATAATCTTTTAATACTTTTTTTAATTTATTTTTTTATTCTAAGGATTAAATAATTTTAAAGAATTATATCTATTTAATAAGATATTAATTAAATATACTTTCTCTTTATTTATTTTATATTATAATAAGAGTTCTTTAATATAATAAGATTAGTTTATTATTAATATTTAGTTCTTCTTATTTTAAATAATTTAAATATTAAAAATCTTTTTTATTTCTCTTAAGTCTTATATTTTATATATTAATCTAAACTTTTATTTAAACTAGTAGATATTCTCTATTTATTTTATATTAATTAAGATATTATTAATATATATTAGAAGTAAGATTTCTTTCTTTAAATACTATAATAAGTATAAATTAATATTAATCTATATAAAATCTATTTTCTAGAATATTTTTATATAGGTTTAATTTTAATCTCTTATAGCTTATTTTAAATTATATAAAGATTAAAAAACTTTTAATATTATTTTTAATAATATATTTATTTTTAATAGAAATATTATATAAATTTTCTCTTTTAATATTAACTTTATAAAGGTATTATTAATATTTATAATATAGTATTTACAATCTTTTATTATAACAATAATTAGAAATATTTATAGTATATTATATTATAAGATAGAAGTAAAGATATACTTAAAATTAATATTATATTTCTAAGTAAATCTTTAAATAATAAAGTATATCTTAAGCTTTTAAAGGAAACTATTTAAATTATACTTTATAGTTAATATTTAATAGCTAATTATAATATTAGCTTTTAGTAATAATATAATTATTTTAAAAGTTTTATTTATTTAAAATATACTTATTTTAACTTTAAATATACTCTACTATAGTTTACTTTAAATAAGGTTATTAATTATAGTATAATATAAGTTTAAGATTAAAATATATTCTTTTATTATATATGCTGCTATTATAGTATTTAATACTTATTTTATATACTTCTCTTAATTTATATTAATACTTAAAAATAGGAGATTTAATATAAATATTACTTAATATAACTTTTTAATATCTTATTTATTATTTAATAACTTAATCTTCTTTTTTTTATATTTTATTATATAGAGAGTTAAAAGAATAAGTTTAAATAAAATTCCCTAGACTAATTTAATAGCTTAAAGGGCTAATAATACTTAAAGAGAAAAAGTATTAGCATATATAGTAAATATAAAGTATATTTATATATTTTTAATTAGAGTAATAGATTTTATATAAAGCTTAAGAAATAATTTCTTTAAGCTGCTTAATTTTATTAAAGTAAAATTATTCTTAAAGATTTTCTTAAAGTAAAATCTTTATTATACTAAAATTTACTAGTCTTAATTACTATTTTATAATATAGAAAATCTTTATATAAGATATAATTTACCTACTTAATAAAGATAAGAAGTTTATCTATAAGTTCTTATAATTATTTAAATTATTAAAGTAAGAATAATTAAATATTTTCTTTTATTTTATAATTTTACTATAGTAAAATATTTTAATTTTCTTTTAATAAAAAGCTTCTTTTTCTTTTTAAAGAAAAACTAAAACTTCTTTATAACTCTTCTTTTAATTATTAATATTATTTTTTTTTACTTAAAGGTATATATATATTTAAGGTAATAGGCTAAGTTATTAGTTAATTTTTTAAGTTTTTTATTAATATTATATTTAGTAATAATCTTTAAAGAATCTTAAGGTTTAAATCTTTTTTTAATTTATTTTTAAAGAACTTAGCTTAATAAGTTTTAATAGTCTTTTTTATATTTAAAGCTTAAACTTTTTACTATTTATTTATTTTTTTAATATATTTTATAAAAATATAGATTTTATCTTAATTTATTAATTTATCTTTTTATATATCTTATAATAAAGATTTTAAGTTTATATATAATACTATTTAATATCTCTATACTCTTAAATAATTAATTAATAGCTTAACTTTAATAAAGGCTTTCTTTAAAAATATCTAAACCCTATTAATTATTAATCTATTTAATATTTTATTTTTAATATATATATTAGTTTAAGTTATCTTTATCTACAATTTAATTAGAAGATTTAAATTTTTAAATATAGCTTTTATTCCTTTTTTAATAGTTTAATATACTTATTTTATAGCTTTATTCTATATTAATATATATAAAACTATTAATTTATAATAAATACTAAATTATTTCTTTTAAGTCTTAAAAAAATTCTTAAGTTTTAATATATTATTTAATTATATATTAAGAATTTAAAGACTTATTACTATTTTAATCTCTTTTTTTTATTTATTTAAAATAGGGGTAGTATTAAATTTAGCTCTTATTAAAAATATTTATATTTTTTTTAAAAAATTATTTATAACTATTAAAAAATAAATATATTTATTTTTAAACTTTAATATTTAACTATATATATCTATATAAATAATTTTAAAGATATTAGCCTTTTATATATTAATAGTCTTTCTCTTATTTCTAATATTAGCTATAATATATATTATATATTAATAGTTTATTATTACTTTAATAGGCTTTTTTAATATAATTAAGTTATATAAGTTTTTAACTTTTTTAAGTTTAAAATAGTTAATTCTCCTATATTATAATTAATACTTCTTCTTAATTTTATTTTAATAAAATCCTTTTTTTTCCTTAATTTTATTTTAATAAAATCTTTTTTTTTAATTTATAATTATAGTATTAAAAGTATTTTTAATAGAGAATAATATAATATATATATATTATAACTTAAGTATTTAGTCTAAGAAAACTTTTTTAATAATATAAATTCTATATTTAATAATACTTTAAATTATAACTTTATCTAACTTATTTAATATAGATATTATTCTTTTATTAAAATATTTATATATATTTAATTATTAGCAGAATATCTTAGTTAATAAGAGATTTACTCTAAAATTTAATATAAGTAATATATTTTCTAAATCTAATATCTTCTTATTCTTATCTCTTAAAATAGCTATTTCTATATATTTTAAATATAAGGTTCTTTTACTTATATAAATATATCTTTATTAAATTTAAATTAATAGTTCTTTAAAATAATAATTTTTATTAATTATATATAAACTAATATTATTATTTATATATTATTAAAATAAATTCTTATTAGTAATATCTTTTAAAAAGTAAATAATTTTATATAAGACTTAGTTATTAAAAATAATTAAGGCTAAAAATTTTAATTAAAATTAGCTTTTTTTAATATTTAAGGTTTTTTCTATATTATATACTTTATATTTCTTATTTTTTAATCTTTTATTTTTTAAAGACTAAATCTTTTTATAGATTTTATTAATTATCTCTATTATTATTTTATCTTAAATAATAAAATATTTAAATATTTATTTAAGAGACTTCTTTCTTTATTTTTAGCTATTTCTTATATTTCTCTAAATAGTAAATAAAAATAAATAATTTTTAATATAATAATCTTCTTTATAGATATAATATTTAATAAAGGTTTATTTATTTTTTATTAAGAATAAATTATTTAAAATTAAGTTTTTATTTCTTTTAAAATAGCTAAAATATTATTTATCTTTAAATTTTTATATATATTAATTACTATCTTAATTATAGTATATTCTTTAAGTAATATTAAAAGCAATTATTATATTTTAGCCTTAAGCTTAGCTAAAAAAGATATTATATTATTAAATATTATAATTCTCTTTTTTATTTATTATAATTAATTTTAAGTATTTAAAATTATTTATCTAAGAGTTATTTAAAAATATATAAATAATTAAATAAGTTAGCGCTTTTAACTAAAGAGAGTTTTTATATATTTTATTTATAAAGCCTTCTATAATATATATATATATTATTAAAGTTAATAAATCTATCTTAATTATTTTTAAATAAATATTTAGTAATCTAGTATTAAATAATTATATTAGCCTTATTAAACTAATTATTATATAGTTTTTTAATAAATTTAATAGCTCTCTAGTAATTTTTATTAATAAGCTATCTTTTTATATAAATAAACTATTTCTTATAATTCTCTTTTAAAAGAGTAAAAATAAGTTTCTCTTTTTTATTTTTAATATTATTTATTAAAGATATAATAATAGTAAGTTAATACTTTAACCTTTAATAAAATCTAACTCTTATTAGATTTAGTACTTAATATAATATTAAAGTAATCTTATTATAAATCTTTTTATATAAAAATAGCTTATTATTATTAATTTAAACTTAAATATTTAAGATAAAATAGTTTTTATTATATAGCTATTTCTCCTAAATTATTATAAATCTAGGCTTATAATTAATTAAAAGAAATAAGTTTAAATAAAATTCCTTAGGCTAATTTAATAGCTTAAAGAGCTAATAATATTTAAGGAAAAAGAGTATTAATATATATAGTAAATATAAAATATTTTTAATATATTCTTAGTTTAAGTAATAAATTTTATATAGAGCTTAAAAAGTAGTTTTTTTAAGCTACTTAATTTTACTAAAATAAAATTATTCTTAAAGATTTTCTTAAAGTAAAATCTTTATTATATTAAAATTTACTAGTCTTAACTATTATTTTATAATAATTATATACTATTTTTATAGCTACTATACTTATTTAAAAATTAAGCTTTAAGCGCTTAATTCTTTTAAACTTAAAGAATTTACTTATAGTTACTATAAGAATTCTAATAAATATAATAGAGAAAAGATTTTTAAAAAATAAATAATAGCTTTACTAGAGAAAATTATTAATTTTATTATATATAATAATTCTGCTAAGCTTACTATAATAATAAAAAAACTAACTTTATTATTTAATAAATAAGAACTATTAACTAATAAAATATAATATTATTATTTTTTTCTCTTAATACTATATATATAATAGCCTTATTAATTTTATTAAATAGCTTTATTAAAGTTTTTTTAAAGGCTATTAAATTTAGCTAAATATTTATTAATATAAATATTAATAATAAGAATAATAATAAAAAAAGTAAGAATAGTTAATTTTTTAATAAAATAGATTTATAACTAATATAATATAGCCCGCTAAAACTATAAAAGAAGATATTATAAAGCTCTTAAGTATTAAAGCCTTTTTAAATAAAGAGTAAAATAGCTATAGTTAATAAATTATATCTAATTATATTATAATATAAATATTATTTCTTTTATTTAAAGAAGAGTATTTATTATAAATATAAGCCTGCTTTAACTATATTACCTATATAATAAGGTAGTATTATATTACCTTTAATATACTTAGTAGTAATATCTCTTAGTTAGAAGAATTAACTTTCTTAAATTCTTATTTTACTATAATTATACTATTATAATATTAGCTTAAAAAAAGAACTTAATTAATTTAATATAATTAACTAATTATATTATAAGAATATATTAATATTAATTTTATCTCTTATACTTTATTTTTATCTTAAGTTATTTCTTCTTTTAAAGCTAATATAAATTATTTTATTTATTTTTATAACTAGTTATAAGTTTAAATTAATAAGAATTTAAGAAAATAAATATTTAAGTAATATAAAACTCTTTATTAAGATTATAAAATTTAAAATAATAGCTATTAAATACTCTTATAAAAGAAATATTATAATAAAATTACTATTATAAAATAATAGTTAAGACTAGTAAATTTTAATATAATAAAGATTTTATTTTAAAGAAATCTTTAAGAATAATTTTATTTTAATAAAATTAAGTAGCTTAAAAAAACTACTTCTTAAGTTTTATATAAAATTTATTACCTTAATTAAGAATATATAAATATACTTTATATTTACTATATACGCTAATACTCTTTCTCTCTAAGTATTATTAGCTCTTTAAGCTAGTAGATTAATCTAAGAAATTCTATTTAAACTTATTCTTTTTAACTATTACTTTAATACTTATTTTATAGATATTAAATTTAATAAATATTAAAACTTATTAATAATTAAAGAATTAATTTATATATATAAGTATTAAAATAATAATAGTATAAGTATTTAATTAATTAAATTCTAATATATTAATAGTTTAAATAATATATTTAATACTAGTATTATTATTTAAAGAGAGAGTTATTTAAAGCTATTATTTTACTTAAATAATATTATATTTAAATTATTAAATTTTAAAGTTATATAATATTTTAATTAAGTATTTTACTAGTAAAATCTTATATTATAATATTATTATAAGATAATTATTAAAATTCTTTAATAACTTTTAAAATAACTTTTAATAATTCTTTAAAGCTTATATAATAATCTTTTTCTTATAAATTATTAAAATAATAATATAAATCTCTTATAAGAGATTTTAATTTCTTATAAAAATATTTTAATTTTATAATATTAAGTTTTTATATTTTATTAATAGCTTTATTAATAATTTAATAATTATAATTGCTTAGTAATATCTTTTAATTACTTTTTAGCTTAAATTTAATTAATATAATAACTTTAAATTAAATAGTCTATTTAATAACTTATTTATATTTAGATTATTAGCTAATTTTTAATATTTCCCTAATACTTAATATAAGAGAAAATATTAAATCTCTCTTCTAGTAATTTTTATTAAGCGTCTCTTTATACTAATAATTATATAATTAAGAGATTTTATATAGAATTTACTAGCTTCTTAATTAGTAATTAAGTAAGCTTCTTATTATTTCCTTTAAAATTATATATTAAGTAAAACTATTTATTAAGTAATTTAAGTTTAGTATCTTATATATCTTAATTATATCTAAGAATTTCTTCTTTTCTCTTTAGTTAAAAACCTTTACTCTTTAAATACTTAGAAATTAAATTTAATTTAAGCTATAATAATTATAATAGAGAATTTTTATAATAGTAAATAAATAAGTTTTAAATTTTTAACTACTTAATTAAAGTCTTAGTAAGCTAAATAAATAAGTAGCCTATTTATAATATTTACTATACTGCTAAAACTTAAGTATAAGCTAAGAGATTTTAAGAACTCTTTATAGATTTTAAATTAAGAAAGAGAATAAGTCTCTAAGTAATTAGAAGTAATTAATAGCTTTAGTAATTTTTAATTCTTAAATAAGCCCTTAAATAAGCTCTTAAGTAAGTAACTATAATTCTAGAGTTAGATTTTAATACTTATTCTCTTTATTTTATAGGCTAATACTCTTTATAGTATATATAGTAAGTAGATTTATATTTATTAGATTTAATAGCTTTATTAAATCTAGGTTTAAGAACTTAATAGTAAGTATTTTATAGTTAAAAAGTTATAGTAGTTTAATAAAATAAGTAGCTATAGGTAAGATCTTATAGAGTAAAGCTTTAGTATTTAAATTATATTAATTTTTATTATATAATATTTAAATTAAGTAATCTGCCGGCATAAAATTAAACCTGTTGTAAGATACAGGCAGGTGCAGAAATCCTCTATTACAATGTTTAATTAGTTTATCTTCTAGTAGCCTAATAAAATGATCGGCGCTCTATACACCAATAAGGATGAAGTGCATCACCATCCTCAGCCTAGTTCAAAGCGCCTGCCCCTCTTTATTGCCTTCTAAGTCTGCTCTGGCGACTACTCTAAGAATATTCATAAATGTTGATTGATATATGCCTCTCTGTTAATTAGCCGCCCTATCCCAACAGTACTAAATATGGAACCGCTTTCTAGCGCAGCAAGCGTCATCGCAGTTCTCCAGCTAACAGGGGCCATCGCGCAGATATGTGGTAGTTACATCAGGAAGGTTGAAGAGGCAAGGCAAGACATTCTTCGCCTTCAGGAGGAGGTCGACGCCCTTTCCCAGGTACTCAAATCGCTCAACAAGATCCTTCATAGCACGGATAGCACGAAACTCGTTGCTCCCCAAGACCTGATCGAAAATATTGCAAGATGTTCCTCAACTCTCACAGTGTTGAGAGAGAAAATCGATCCAGAAAACACACAGAGACGAATGAGGAAGTGGGGGCTCCGAGCCTTCAAATGGCCTTTAAATCGTGAGGAGGTATTCAAGGCGATCAGCGAGATCGAGAGGTACAAAACATTATTCGGCTTATCGTTGCTCGTTGACCAAACGTAGGTGTATAATCCTACCCTTCATCCACAAGCGAGCTAACGTTATAATTAAGGAGATTCGCCAATCTCGTCAACCAAAAGATAGATCTCAGCCGGTTACATGTCGCGAAAGGGGCCTCATTTAATGATTACGAAAACCAACACACTGAGTGTCTTCCTGGGACTCGAGTCGAGCTTCTCCGCGACCTTGACAACTGGTCCGGGAAACCCGATGGAAAATGTATCTTTTGGTTGAATGGCATGGCCGGGACTGGAAAGTCAACAATTTCCCGGACTGTTGCAGGCCATTTCAACAGGCAAAATCGTCTTGCTGCGAGCTTCTTCTTCAAAAGAGGCGAACAAGACCGGGGGAATGCCAAAATGCTGTTTTCAACACTTGCAAAACACTTAGGAAGCACTATACCTCAACTGAGCCCTAGTATACAAAGGGCAATCGAGAGCGATCCAGATATTTCGGAACGAGGGCTTAGGGAACAATTTGAGAAACTTATTCTACAGCCAGTGTTTGCAATTAGCCAGCGCCCAAGTACAATTATGGTGGTCATCATTGATGCACTGGACGAATGCGACCAGGAAGATGACATCCGCGTTATTCTCCATCTGTTGCCACGCATCCAAAAGTCAAGTTCGCTGCAGTTACGATTTTTGTTAACAAGCAGGCCGGTGTTGCCAATCAGATTAGGCTTCGAGAGAATTACCAATGCCTATCAAGATTTGATCCTCCATGAAATTCCGAACCAAGTGATTGAACATGACATATCCATATATATTGAGGATCAGTTTTCCATATTGAGGCAGGAGCGATCACTTTCGCACGACTGGCCTGGGGAAGAGTCTATCAAGATCCTGATCAAAAAAGCTGCCCCGCTATTTATTTCGGCTGCCACTATATTCCGATTTATTAGTGATGTGAATTGGAATCCCCAGAAACGTCTTAATGCGATTCTTACAGACCAATCTATCTATGTTTCAAAGATGGATAACACATATATGCCCTTGCTAAATCAACTCCTTATTGGCCAGGATACATGGGAGTTGCGGTGGCTAGTCCGAGAATTCAAGGATATTGTCGGAGTCATTATTCTTCTCTTCACTCCACTCTCTGTCAATGCCCTCTCTCGTCTCTTAGATGTAGAGAAGGACGACATCAACGATCGATTAAGACCCTTCCACTCTGTTCTCAGAATACCCGACAATTCGGATATACCTGTCAGGCTTTTCCATCTATCATTTAGAGACTTCCTTCTGGATCCCCAAAAAAGGGATAGCAGTCTATTCTGGATAGATGAAAAAAAGGCGCACCAAAATCTCATAGCACGATGCTTAAACATTATGGGACAGAGACTGAAGAAGAATATCTGCAACCTGCAAGGTGATGGTATACAACGCAGCGAAATCCACACCACCTCCATTAATCGCCATCTACCCCCGGAGTTACAATACTCTTGTCGTTACTGGGCACAGCATTTGATACAAAGTGAAGATCCTACCATGGAAGCGGTGACGGCTATTTCATTCCTTAAGGTGCATTTTCTCCACTGGTTGGAGGCTATGAGTCTTCTAGGCATCCTTTCTGAAGCCTTAGTAATGATCCATCTATTACAGTCAGTTACACATGTAAGTTATAGCCTGGAACCTTTTTTAACCTAATAACAGAGCCAAATTCCTGATTAGAGCAACAAGGATTGTGAAATAGCCCAATTTATACTCGATCTGCGGCGATTTATACTTAGAAATAGATACATCGCTGATATCGCCCCGCTCCAACTATATTCTTCGTGCCTTATATTTGCACCAGAAATGTCTATGATAAGAAAGCTTTTCGGCAGAGAGCACCCCAGCTCGATAAGAATGTTTCCAAAGGTCGAAAAGCTATGGGGTTCAGAGCTACAGACACTAGAAGGCCATTCAGGCGCTGTCGGAGCGGTAGCTTTCTCACCAAACAACCAGACGCTGGTAACAGGTTCACATGACAAGACTATCAAGCTCTGGGATACTATGACTGGGTCATTACAACAGACTCTAGAGGGTCATTTAGGTTGGATCAGGACTATTGCATTCTCGTCCTGCGGTCTGTTATTAGCATCGGGTTCTCACGATAATACCATAAAGCTCTGGGATGCTGTTACTGGAGCCCTACAAAAGACTTTCTGCGGCCATTCTGGATCGGTTTGGTCTGTGGAGTTCTCACCAAATGGCAAACTCATAGTATCTGGCTCAGTCGATAGCACTGTTAAGCTCTGGGATACTGCCACTGGCTTTCTGAAGCATACTTTCAAGGGTCATACACATCCCGTTCAGGCTGTGGCTTTTTCACCAGACGGCAAAGTGCTGGCTTCTGGCTCTCATGACAAGACAATAAGGCTCTGGGATACTACAACTGGATTATTACAACGGACTCTGGAAGACCATTTAGATTTAGTTCGAGCCATTGCATTCTCATCATGTGGTCGATTGCTAGCGTCAGGTTCTCATGATAGTACTATAAAACTCTGGGATACCAGTTCGGGCGCCTTAAAACGAACGCTTACTGTTGAAGGACCTCTGCAAGAGACCCTGGACGGTTTCCAAGGTTCAGTTGGGGCTGTGGCATTCTCACCAGACAGTCGACTTCTGGCATCTGGCACTCATGACAGTGCTATTAGGCTCTGGGATACGACCACTGGTGCCTTGCGACGAACTCTAGAGGGCCACACATTCTCAGTTTGGACTGTGGCTTTCTCGCCAGACAGTCAACTACTGGCATCAGGTTCTTTTGATAGCACAGCTAAGCTCTGGGACATCTCCACCGAAGTCTTGCAAGGCAACTTCATCGAGAAGAGGGCCGCACAGCAGACTATTGACGGTCATTTGGGCTCAGTCGGTATAATCACATTCTCACCGGATGGTAAGATGCTGGCATCAGGCTCCATTGACAGAACAGTCAAGCTTTGGGATGCGATTACTGGAACCTTGCTACAGACTTTGGAGGGCCATTTGGATTTTATTCGGACTGTTAAGTTCTCGCTAGATGGTCGGTTTCTTATATCTGGCTCCAATGACGGTATAGTTAAACTCTGGGATACTAGTGCTGGAACATTGCGACACACCCTTAATAGTCATTTAGGGGCAGTTAGGGCCGTAGCACTCTCGCCGGACTGTCAACTGCTGGCATCAGCTTTCACTGATAACACAGTCAAAATTTGGGATTCTCTCACTGGGGCCTTGAAACAAAATCTGTCAGTCGAAGGCCTTGTCACTGACATGGAATTTTCAAATCGCGGTACTTCTCTAGGAACAAACTTTGTGCATCTGAATATTCAGTTCTCGCCCAATAATTGCAGCTTCCTTGCTGCCACCGCTACCGCTGAGGTATTGGTAGAAGACGATTGGATATCGTTCAACGGTGCAAAGGTTCTATGGCTGCCACCGGCGCGTCGGCCGTCCTGTTCAGCAGTGAAGGAACGTAAAGTTGCCCTGGGGCACACATCGGGGGGGTTCTCTCTTATAGAATTCTGTACTTAAGCAGGGGTTATGTGGCGACTATTTATCTTCGTCCTATACTAGTCCTTCATGCATATTATGACCTGTTTGATTATATCGATTCTAATTTGGATCACCGAAGTTACCCCACCCCGCCAGATTAAAGCCCTAGGAGCAAGGTCCTCTTGAAAAGCGTAATGGTATCTTTTGCATAGTCAATGGCAGTCTCGTTCTACATTACCGAGTAAGTAAGGGCGTGCTCAATTACAGTATGCCACTGCCACTTGGGGGCCAGATGTGGAATTTGAATATAAGACTGAAAGCGAGAACCCAAGCCAATAGGAAGCGGTCACGTTTTCGACAAAACCCCGCACTAGGCCTATATAAATCTATTATTTCTGGCGATAAATCTATCTAAAGGCCCAAGAACGTGGTTTTGCTAAAGGTTTTTCTTCGCTATACTATGTGTTTTCTTCGGGATTGCAAAAGCTATGTCCCCGATGGCTCTTACCTATCGCCCTATACTAATAGTTTAGAGCTGCCACAATGCGGTTGTATATGCCTTGTACAGTCTGGAATTATGGCGAATCAAGTAAGTCATAGTAATGGAATTGTGCTATGTCAGGAACACTGGCAAAACATAATGTGGTTATTAACAGAGCCAGATAAACCTCTATCGCCACAGTGAAAGGCACCGTTATTGCTATTCCCTTTCGAATCCAGTGATACTCCCAGGGGGCATATACATGTATATATGTGTAAGCTTTTATAAACACCTCGAATTTTATAAGGCGATTAAAGCTAAAAATATAATACCCTATTAGTGTAAATGTGGCCTTGGTCCACAGGTGTTTGAGGATAGCTCTGCGTGCCGTCAGTGTGGTCATGCCATTTGTGAACATTGCGATTATGTCCCTCAGACTTAGCTACAGTATATCTTGATATATAATAGTTATCACTGAGTCGATGATAATCTATTATACCCTAGAATTCGCCTAAGCTATATAACTTACTAGTGTAATTATTCGGCTACTAGGTAATTATAATTTGTTGGTTTAAGGTAATAAGTATATTTACCTCTAGTGAAGGTATAGATAAACAAGCACGATTCTCCAATTCAAGAAAAAGAAGAAGAAGAAGAAGAACGAAAGAAAGACTTAGATATAATCTTCCCTTACCGCGGGACGATCAAGGAATAGAAGCCTTGAGTTATTACTCGGTTGAATCAGCTTGCAATCCTGTTCCAAGTCGCGCACGACCCTAGTGATTATTCAAGCCTATATAGAGTAGACTAGTGAAAATCTATCTGAAAATAGAAACTGGGAACCAAAGAGTCTTCAGATTATCTATAAAGTATAGGCGAATGCTCTAAGACCTGCTAAGGTCTCCTTGGGCGATTAATATCAAACATCCTCCTTCGTGTCCTGCCGATCGATTAGCCTAGCCGCATGTGTGGACTTGTATCCCTTAACCTCGGCGCTTTCCAGGAATTTGCGGATCTCAGCTTGCTCTCCATCGCTGAGCTGAACTTTGAGAGCATTCCAATTCTGCTCGAGGTACTTGATCTTCATAGTTCCAGGAATCGGGATCACGTCATCACCCTGTTTTAGAAGCCAGGCAATCGCCAACTGGGACGGTGTACATCCTTTCTTGTCGGCGAATGTCTTGAATTGGGCGACAAGCTCGACATTTTCTTTGAAGTTCTCTTCCTGGAAGCGAGGGAACTCCTTTGCGCGCATGTCTCCTTCACCGCTGATAGATTCCTTGGTCATGAACGCTCCGGTGAGCATGCCTCGTCCAAGCGGAGAAGAGCAGACGATGGCAACGCCGAGTTCCCGGCAAGTTTGGATCAAGTTCCCGCTGGCTTCGGTTTCAACATCCAGCACGAAGGGAGAGTATTCCATTTGGACAGCCGCGACATGCGCGACCTTACAGGCCCGTCGAAGAGTGTTTGAATTGACCTCACACAGTCCAATGTGCTTAATCTTCCCCTCTCTGGTAGTCATTAGATCAATGTCTTGACTTATGGAGCGGTCTTCTTACGCTTGCAGTTCCGCCATCGCTCGCATAGTCTGCTCGATTGGGGTGGCAGGGTTGACACGATGGGCATAATCTTGTACGAGTCAGTTCTCGAAATGAAGACAGCCTGCAATCGTCATTTGGGGGGGGGGGGT
>MSJH02000824.1:266606-282672 GCA_001931875.2 Byssochlamys sp. IMV 00236 | reverse complement strand
GCTGGTGCACGCACAGAGATCGATGTAATCGACGCCTAGTCTCTGCAGATTCTTCTCGCACGTCTGCTTGCAATACTCGGCTGAGCTATTGATGCCCTTGAACTGGAACTTTTCCAGGTCCATGACGATCCCGAATTTGGACGCCAGGAAGACTTCGTTTCGTTTTCCCGTGCGCCTGAACCATTTGGCGATCAACTCTTGGTTATCGAGGTAGACACTGCGGTGGGTCAGCGCGGTCAGGATTCAAGGACGCTTGAGGCTCACTCAGCGGTGTCCCAGAATCTGGCACCTAATTCAAAGGCCCGGTCCAAGACTTTCAAGCGCTCTTCATCGCCAGGCGGTTTGCCATAGAGACCAGACAAGCCCATCAGCCCGTAACCCAACGCTGGCACGCTGGGACCATCCTTGCCTAGCTGGCGAAGCGGGACCGATTGGACGGACATATTGAAGCAGGGAGGTCAGGAAGATTGGTCGTGGTACGGTGAGAGTGGATGATTGACGAGATGTAGATTCTTCGAAGCATGGAAGCATTATCTATATTTATAGGGAGCGCTCTTCGGTCGAGACCGGCACCAGTCGTGCCCAATTTCGGGTCCCCTCAAACTCCGTGAGGTTGTCAAGTCGTTGATTTGCATTTATGGAAGGCTGAGCAATCCATACAGTCCGGTCATAGGTAAGTAGACCCCCCGAGAGCCCGCAATGGCAAGCGTTGTCCCATTGTTTTCTTCTTCTTTTTTTCTCTCTCTCTACCAGTCGAACGGCTGATATTCCGAGCAGACCAATCAACATGTCTTGTACGACGGCATATAATTAAATAGCTTAGCATAATTAAGCTCAAGAAGTATGGTGTATAACGACCCAGGTTCACTATAACAGTCGTTGACGGACTATATAATAATTATAGTCACTGTCCAACCAAAATGCTAGATTGCCGAGCCCGCCAATGAGGTTGCCTGCTATCGAGAAAAGCTGGACCACTTGTTCCCAAACCACTTCCGAGCCGGCCAATCGACATCCCGCACCGCGGCGTATATACTTACGTCCCTTTCCCTGCTCTTCGCCTTGCTCGGGCGGGCATCGTGGGACATTCCACGCCTTGGTCATGATGGATCAAAATGGCCGGTCAGATCATCCGGGAATCAACCGTCGGAGACGCCAGGCCCGCGTGAAATCCGGCTGCCGGACCTGCAAGTAAGCAAGTTGCTCCCCATCGCTCGGCAAAGATCGCAGCTCATGCGCCATGTAGGATCCGCAAGGTCAAATGCGATGAAGCCCGTCCAGCTTGTCACCGGTGCGTCTCTACCGGTCGGGTCTGCGATGGCTACGGCATCTGGGGAGGCGGCGACTCCTACGGCAACCGCCAGCGCTCCCTGGCATCGCAGCATGGCGGCGTCATGTTGTTGTCTCTCGCCAGCCGTTCAAGGACGGCAGACGAAGTACAACACTTCGAATGGTTTCAGCTGCGGACCGTCACGAAGATGCCCGGATTCTTCGCTCTGCCCTTCTGGAACACGCTCCTCTTCCAGGCGGGCCAGACCGAGCCCGCGATCTGGCATGCCATCATGACCTTGAGCGCCGTCCATCGACGAGAGTTTCTCCATCTCGACGACCAAGATGAGTGCGCCAGGGACGCCATTGATGACCAGGAGCAGTTTATGTTGCGGCATTACACCAAGGCCATTGGCCACCTCCGGTCTCATACCCCCGACAAAAGTAATGGCTCGTCGGTTCGCATCGCGCTGATTGCGTGTGTGGTCTTCGTGTGTCTTGAATATCTGCGTGGGCGCTTTCGAACTGCTGAAACTCATCTCCAAAGTGGATTGAAGATTCTCAGCGAACTGCAGAACCCATCCAGCATGCGCGACAAGGGGATTATCCGCCTGCAGCCGCCTCAAGGAGACGTCGACGATTGGATCGTCGAGGCATTCTCCAAGCTGTACCTCCAGGTCGTTCTATTAAGACAGCGCCATCAGGATCCTTGCATACTCCTGCAAGACTCCATAACGATGGCACAGATCCCCAGATTTCGCTCTTTCGACGAAGCATGGGTACCGATGGAGCGGCTGTTGAGCAAAGTCCTCTATCTGACCGAGCAATTCCGCCACGCACAGGACCCAGCAGCATCTCTCTCTCACGAGCATCCCTCAACATTAGGCAACTGTCAACGACTCCTTCAGACAGAGCTCGCACAGTGGTTCGCTGCGTATGAAGCATCCAGGCAAGAGCTATGTAGAAAAGATGATGAAGATGAAGAAATCGCCTACCAGATGTTAGGTGCATACCACGCCATGATCACTATCATGGCACAGGCTTGTCAATGGCCGGATGACGAGTCAATCTTCGATCTGTACACCGACCAATTCATCGCTATCATCGATCGACTGATAGTCATATCGAAGATCCGGGCGACCAGATCGCAACCCCAGGCACTACCCGGGCAGGGACATTGCCCACCCATGTCCAGATCAGTCATCCATATCGGATGGAGTCCACCACTTTACTATACCGCCCTCAAATGTCGCGTCCACCGAATAAGACTCCAAGCGGTCAGACTATTGGAATCTTCTTCGCGAAGGGAAGGTATTTGGGACGCGAGCATTACCGCATGTGTGGCGCGGAGGGTAATTCGCACCGAAGAACGGGACTTCTATCGAGACTTGGATACTGCCGACGACTTCGACCTTAATAGTTCTCCGACCCGATGGGATCTATCACTTCCCATGATCCCCGCTGTCTATCGAATACACGATGTGACCGTGATCCCGCCGGATGGCCGAATGGACACTCTCACGCTGTCCTACAGGCAAGAGACGAGCGCAAGCTGGGAGCTTTGGACGAAGGTATACGACATGTCTTCGCAATGCTGGATAGATTGAGGAGGCGACATGTGATGCAACATTCCTTGCAGCGCGTTGAGCCCTGAGCGATGGTATTTACAGTATATATATATATATATAGTGGCTATGTCTGCGAATCCGCCGCCCTTTAGATCACAAAGGACCATTTAGACAAAAATAAACCGTAATAGTACCTCCAGTGTTTATGGCAGGGAATCCTTACACTTGGGAACTTCAAGCATCGGGGCTATAGCTCCTCGTGAGCGGTTCCTTCGACAGAACCATATGACCACGGTAGATACCATCTACAGTGTGTCGTCTGTCTCTAATTGCCACGTGGGTGGCGGGGGGAGCTCAACGGTTTTCTCTTAACCAAATGGTTAATAATAATAATTATTAACTAACTACTGCGTGAACAATTGTAAGCCTAGGATACCATATACGGTATGATGATAATAATAATAATACCCCAAGTAGAGTACATACCATACATACCATAGTCTGAAGTCGCTTCATTAACCCCTCAGTTCTCGTGATTAGCCAATTGCTTGTCGGACGGGCGATCGTCGGCGCTAGATCGCAGTTGGGCGCGTAGACAGGCCTAAAATAAAACGAACATCAATGAATGCCCCAGACTCAAGAGTCCCTTGCTGGCCCCTCCCCCACCCGGATTTGCTAGAGCCTAGTGTGCCGCCTATCTAGTGATAGTCACACCGCGCAGACCACGGGGCCAGTCGTCAATCAGTCGGCTTGGTCATTGTTCCCCGGCCATGTCATGCGCTGGTTGGCAGCTGCTCCCTCGATGTGACTCAATCGGCCTATCGTCGTCCGTCGGGGCTGGCTGCCTAGCCGATTATCCATGGAAGTGGGAGGGGGAGATGTGAGAAGTGAGAGAGGGAGAGACGGAGAGGGAGAGGGAGAGGGCGCTGGAGTTGGAGTTGGGGTTCGATTGGATTGGGTTGGCTTGGTCAATGGATTGGTGAAGGAACAGCGACTATCGAGAGTCAATCAATCGATAGTGGGAAAGACCAAAAAAGGAGGAAAACGGACTGAGTTGAATTGGATTGAATTGGGTTGACTGATTAACTGATTAACTGATTGATTGATTGACTGACTGGCTGACTGGCTGGCTGACGGACTGACTGCTAGTTAACAAACGCGCAAGAGAAAGAATTCGTTTCAAGATACGAATGGCTTCACCACCAGAAGGCTGTGCTGCTACTTAGCAATCTTTGGCCCAACCCGATGAGAAACGCAGCAGCCTGAAACCAGTCATCCATCCATCCATCCATCCTTTTGTCTCTCTCTCTCTCTCTCTCTCTACGCGCCGCGCTTCCCCCTCCATCCATCACAGCCTTCTTACTCAGTAGTATCACTCACTCATTGTCAGCTGCAAAAGAGATACCCAATACCTACTTATTGGCACCATTCCCCCAGACCCCTTTCGGACTGTCTCTCTCCCCCCTTTTTCTTTCCCTTTTCTTTTCGCCCTGCCGTTTCTTCTTGCAAGAACACTCCTTCTTGGAATCAATCAATCAATTTGATTAATCCATCAATCAATTAATCAATCAGTCGCTCTGCCGGCGGAGGCTGCAACACATCATCAACTCTCTCACCGCAACCATTCCTCCCCCTCCCCGCATCTCCTAACTTATCTACCCGCCTGTGATTCATCCTGCGACAAGGACCCCACGTTCCTGGGTTGCCCATCATCATCATCATCACTCTTCTCTCTCTACCTATCTCTCTCTGTCTCTCTCTCTCTCTTGCTGGTCTCGGATATACCAAGAGGAATTAATTGCACTCGGACACTTTCCACCGGGCCAAATTGCTTTATCGGCCATTGTCAGCCTTATCGCCGAGGGGAACACTACCGCATCGCCCGTATCGCCACACCAGACAACACAAAGAAGCTGCCCTGACAAATCATCTTCACGTGCGATTTGCCAGCGTTCTGGACCAACTTCCATTAACTTCCACATCGCCTTGCGCCTCCAGGCATCGTCATTCATCGCCTTCAGCAATATATCTTTGCGCTGACACTTGATCATCTCAATTCATCCATCCTCCCCCGCTCTCCTCCCCCTCAATCCTGGTCTGAACTGTGCCATCTTCGCGATATCACCCGGTGATGACTGCACCTGCTGCCGTTTCACCGTTTGGACAGCACCAGAGGACCATCATGAATAATCTACCATCGGTTTCCAGCCTGATGTCTCCTCCAGAGGCGAAGCCCTACGACAGTTTCCAGTCGACATTCTCGCCATATACCATGTCTCAAGACGCATCTCTCCACCAGGAGGTCAAACTCCCTCCAATTTCCGCTGAGCGCAAGCGTGCTCAATCTGAAGTCGATCTGCCATCGCCACCCGTCACTCCCTACACAGGCAACAAGAAGAGAAAGTCGAATACATCAGAACATTTCGAAAAGGAGGTGGCCGTCGGCTCATCCAGAGATCCCGTACTATTTCCTCGCAATGACTCGATCGTCGATGTCGCCACCGACGAGCCTCTCTTTGAACCGGTACTCGCCCCAGCGGCTGAGGCGCTGGTGGATGAGCATATCAATTCTCACATGGCACGGTTCGAGAACAAGGTGAACAAGCCAACTCGAGATGAATATCTTCTTGCATTGTCATGTGTGCCCATCGTTTCGACTGTCTACAATCGCAATCCTGCCGCTTGGGCAAGGCGAGAGCGGGAAACTCTGGAGCAACAGCTGGCCATGATGAACAGATATCGTCCCGAGTCGACTCAGACCAAATTGAAGAAAATCGCACCAGCCCCGACGAAGAGGAATCAACCGAGTCAGGCCCGACCTAACCGGACGCCGCGTGTAAAGCGCACACCGAGATCGACGCCCAAGCAGAATGCACTGGATTCTTTTGATGTGCCACCTTCCGCCCCCTCAAGAGCGCCTCGTGTCATTGGAACAAACAGAGACGACACAGACTACGCATCATTGAAGGATTATTCTCCTCCAATCGAGACGCTCGGTGGCAACACCAAAGCGCTGAAGGCGGATTGGAAAGGCCAGATGCTCGACCTTAGCAATGACCCAGATCGTCATGCTCTCAATCCAGCTGAAATTAATCTGGCTGCCACTCTACGTCTCTCATGCGCGACGTATCTCTGCAGCAAGCGTCGCATCTTCGAGGCTCGTGTCAGAGCTCTCAACATTGGAAAAGAGTTTCGAAAGACGGATGCGCAGCAAGCGTGCAAGATAGATGTCAACAAGGCCAGCAAGCTCTGGACCGCATACGATAGAGTAGGCTGGTTTAAACCTGAGCATTTTGAGAAGTACCGCAAGTGAGACTGCTGCATGTCTAGCTGTCTACCGTCCACGATCTATGTGTTTCATCACAGATATCTATGTCGGCATGCATGTCCTATTCATTGATTGGTGACCTCGCCGACCTTTGCCCTTTCGCAACGGTATCGATCCTGGCTTTATTATCGTGGTATAGCAGGCCTATGCCCATCATAACTCGCAGTTTTGTACGACGGGAAGGCGGTGGCAAGGCAAGGGTGGCGATAAAGGTTGCAGAGAGTTGATCATCTCGCTCATCGCTGCAGGCGTTCTATTTCATTTTCAGTCTATTACCCAAACATGGGATTCTGTTTTCTTTCGGGCTTCGTTTCCCGCAGACGGTTGCATCATGGACACTCGGGGTTTGGCGCTTGGTCTTGATTTTACAGGAGAATCAGAATGAGTAACTTGGGTCTCCTTTTTCTTTTCTTTTTCTACATCTGCTTTTGCTCATACGGATATTCGTCGGTTTTTGCGCACCCAGCATTATGGAATGGTACACATGCCCAATACCCCCGTTTACAGACACTTCTGTTCATAGAATGAGAATGAATTGCTTTGAAAGACATCACCATCAAGCCGTCGATCCAAGTAGATCCGATCATAGTCTCTCGTTCAAAGACCCTTGAGTGGGTTTGTTGTAGGTGGTGCGCTACTCCTTTCTGTAGCAAACATGATGCACGCGGAACCCTGGTAGGGACTCTATACTTAGGAACAAGGCCAGATACACGGCCGTTGGCGCTTAATCTGCAGTGGGGATCGTCTAAGTATGTACATACTCTAGTAACAATCGCCCAGTGGAGAACGCCAATGCTTGAATATGCCGCAACAATTATTTTAAATTGAATGTCGGCGGCTAAGGGCTCGCGGGGATCTTCTACAGGTTATTAAGTACTATTACGTGTCACAATTGCCTTGAAAAGAAGATGCTTCTCAGTTGAATCCATTGTAATTATTGTAGCATGAGAAATATTAATTAATACTTCTGGAAGCCCCATTATTATTACCATTATTAAGCTCGGTGGATGTAGGCAATTAATTTAGTTGGTTGCCAAGCAAATCAGGCGTTGTCACTGTTCGCCCCCCCCATCTCGTTAGTGTAATAATACTCGATGCTCTCCGTTCCGTTAATCCACCGACTGCAGGTAACTAATCTCCAGTCTGTTTCATGAGCCCGTCAACATCTTCCATCGCTCCATCTCCCATCTTCTCGAGAGCGCTCGACGCATCATACACCCAGATCACTCTCAGGTGCGGCCATGTCGCGAACAGAACTGGACCGTCCTGAGTCCGTGGAGGAGCAAGATCCTCATCGGGCCGACGGCGACAAGAAACAAAAGAGCAAAAGACCGGCTAGTGCGGAACCCCAAGTCCTGGCTTGCGCGCCATCCTCGATATCTTCGTACTGACCTGGTGGATCGGATCAGATACCGCGTTTCGACAGCAGCGCCTTAAAGCCTGGCAGTGAGTAGCAGCCTCGATCATCGCGACCTTGTCTGTCCTCATCTACGTCGCTGACGCTGCGTCAACCAGGCCGATCTTAACGCCCAGATCCGTTCTGCCCCTCTTCTTCGTTATAGGGACCATCTTTGCGCCTCTTGGAGGAGTTCTGCTCTGGGCTAGTTCCCAGGTATGCTGTCGATGTTGCAACCTCTCACGCGTTGTAGCCAGCTGACGTTAACGGGGATATCTTAGGTCCAAGAGATCGTAATTGACTACTCCGACTGCAGCGCCCAGGCACCCCTTGGGACTTTCAGCCCGATCCCCGACAAAGTCACAGCTACTTTCAAGTCTACCCAGCAGACTCAAACGCCATCATGGCAGCGCACGGTGGTCGACAGGCCCATCGTGGGGAGCACTAATTCGTGCTCGCTGCTATTCGAGATTCCTAATGACTTGCCACCGCCTGTTTTCCTCTACTATCGTTTGACGAATTTTTACCAGAACCATCGCAGATACGTGCAGTCACTGGATCTCGATCAACTGATGGGCAAACCTCTTTCGAACAGTACCATTGCTGGCAGCACCTGTGACCCTCTTACGACCGACCCGGCAACCGGCAAGGCTTACTACCCGTGTGGACTGATCGCAAACTCCATCTTCAATGATACTATCTATAGCCCCGCACTGGTGGGAGTCGATGCAGGCAACATCACCTACGAGATGACGAACAAGGGTATTGCGTGGGACAGTGACAAACAAATTTACAAGAAAACCCAATATCAGAACTCGCAAGTGCTGCCGCCGCCCAACTGGCACAGGCGGTATCCGCATGGATACAATGATGAGACTCCGATTCCCAACATTAATGAGTACGAGGAATTGATGGTTTGGATGAGGACCGCGGGACTGCCGTCGTTCAGCAAACTGTCAAAACGCAATGACACCACTGCGATGACAGCTGGCGTGTATCGTTTAGACATTGACGACTGTATGTGTGGTCTTCTACCCGATATTGTGAATCAACCTATGTCTAACCTGAACCGATAGACTTCCCGGTCACCGAATATAGCGGCACCAAATCGATCTTAATCTCGACGCGCACTGTCATGGGAGGCAGGAATCCCTTCATGGGAATCGCTTACGTTGTTGTTGGTGGCATCTGTATCGTGCTTGGCGCTCTTTTCACGGTCGCACATCTGGTGAAGCCGAGGTATGTCGCCGATCGTCCTTATTCGAATCCCATCCCATCCCTTTTTTGGCTCCATACTCATTCCTCGCTAGGAAAATGGGCGATCACACCTACCTGACCTGGAACAACGACCAACATGCTACAGCGGTCACCACCGGTCGTGATGACCGGTTCGGTTCGCATGCTCTTTGAAGGGTCTATTATATATTCGGCCATATTCTATTTTGTTTTCCTTAGTCTCTGGATGGGCCTTGGTTCTTCGTGGCGTTCATTGCGGACTTAACCCTTTTTATCGTAAACTCGCAGAATGTATTTCTATGAGTCGGCTACAGGTATTCCCTTTTTTTTTCTCTGTCTCTTGTAGATGTGGTTCATATGGAAAGGAGGGAGCATGACACGCTTGGCTCCCCGCAAATAATATAACCTGGCTTCCCTCCTTGATACAGCATTCCAGGCGCGTCGCCATGTTTTGTGTTTCTGCTACTACATTCCATTCAAGCCACCAGAACTTATTGGCGTTATAGTTGAAAAATAAAGATGTTTTAAAACCACCACCTACGAGACACCTAGGCCGCGGCGCCAAAAACAGCAACGATGCAGTGGCTTGTAGGATTTATCTGTCTAAGCTTGACCTTCGCTTGTACATTAGCAGCAGATGGAGGAGAAGATTTCACGCCTCATCGCGGTCGCTATTGCGGGACAAGCGAGCCTGGGGCAACATTCAAGGCGTTACAAAGACAGCTGGGCTCTATAGAGTCCCAAGCTCGCATGAGCGGCGCAGGAAATCTAGAGGATTTAACTCCCATTGAGATTGAGACATGGTTTCATATTGTCACTACCAAAGCCAACGCGGATTTGGTGACCGATAAGATGATATCTGACCAGGTAAGTCTTCACCTACCCAAGAACCTCCTATTGATGCGCATAACCATGACACTGACTCGACCCCATAAAAAGCTCACCTACCTACAAAAATCATACTCCAACACGACCATCACATACAAACTCCTCGGAGTCGACCACACCATCAACGACACCTGGGCACAGAACGGCGACGACATCGGAATGAAAACCGCTCTCCGCAAAGGCACCTACAGCACGCTCAACATATACTTCCAAACCGACCTCCAAGACACCCCCAGCGATTCAATCCTCGGCCGTTCCCAAACCACCCCATCCACCATGCCCTCTCTCCTCGGATTCTGCTCCCTTCCCGACCCAACCATCAACTCCACCAGCACACCCTCCGACTACATCAAAGACGGCTGCAACATCCTCGCCAGCTCCATGCCCGGCGGACCCCTAACGCACTACAACCTGGGCGGAACAGCCGTGCACGAAGTCGGGCACTGGAACGGCCTCCTGCATGTATTCCAGGGCGGATCGTGCTCTCCCAGTAACGAGGGGGATTATATCGCCGACACGCCGTTACAAGCCGAAGCGACGGAGGGTTGTCCAGTGAGACAGGACTCGTGTCCTGATTCCGCGGGACTGGATTCTATACATAATTATATGGATTATTCTTCTGATGATTGTTATCAGGGGTTTACGAAGGATCAGACTTTGCGGATGCGGAATATGTGGGCGAAGATGAGAAAGGGGAAATGAATGAATGGATTAATGCATGAAATTGGATATTGGAAGATGCAGCCCATGCATATGGAGCATTTCTTATTGCTTACTCTTCCTTTTTTACTTCCTTGCTTTCTTTTCTCGGTGTTGTCTTCCAGGAATTCCCCATGTCAGTTTTCAGAGACTACTACTGGATCTAACCAGGATTTCAAGATTTTGCTTCCTGTTCCAGATACTCATTTGAGGGTTTCTATTTTTTTTTTTTGGGTCTTATAATCTTATTTCATTTTCGTTCTACTTATCCTATATTTACTATATACTACTGAGGCACGAAATCTGACTTGGTGAGCTTTCAATTACCAAGATCTGTTGTCTGGATAGAGCTTATCTTTACAGGCAGAGAGCATAAATACAATTGATAATAATATGCCAAGACCAGACTAGACCAAGATTTCAAGCGTTCCTGCATTAAGGTAAAAGTAAAACTACCTAGGGATCACATGGGTAAATCGTAGTTGTCCCCAAACTGCCTTGCCAACCTCCGCTCATAACAATGCGTCCGGAATTGCATCTAGCTGATGCTTCTGGCACAATAGAAAAAAATGCCTTGCAATTAAACACATTCGTGAAATAAAGGTCCCAATCAACAATGTTAGCCAGTTCCGCGTAGTTGTCATTTTTTTAGAACCAGACGCGCCGATTAACGCTTGCGCTTCTTTCCTCGGTCATCGTCATCAAGGCCACCTTCTGCGTCCTTCTTCTTCGCCTTCCTCTCCAATTCATCCCAATCCTCGCCTTCACTCTCTTCATCCCCGCTGATATCCTCACTAGCCTCAGCACTAGCGTCGTCATCGAACTCGCTATCATCCTCTGAGCTTTCGTCGGACTCATTGAGTTCCGACTCAGACAATTCGAATGCGGACTCTTCATCTGATTCGTCGCCAGCCTCTGAATCGGATTCCGCGGCCAAGAAAGACCAACCACCGTCAGCGAAGAAGCCATGAGGATCGCTGGTTACAGTCTTCATGATTGTCGTCCAGTTGAGGTTCAGAGGTCCCTCGGTGAACGGAATATCAACAGAGTCGAGCCAGTCTTTCACACCTTCAAGAGATTCCACGGGGATGGTGTTGATATGCACCGGAGGCCTGTGGAAATCCTTGAAGACGAAGACCAAGTCGAAGTTTTTGAGGCCAAACTAGGTGAAACAGTTAGCAGCAGCTTGGGGCTGTAAGTTATTCGATTTTGAGAGCTTACCTGCACGCGCTCCAAATGGGCGATTTCGATCTCGTTTAGCGTAATAACGAGGAAAGGAGGCTCCGTGAGCTGCACCAAAGCGTCCGTAGTCGGCTGAATGAGCACATTAGATCGATTCGGCACTCCGTTGAAACCAATCTCCCGGAAAGGAATGTCGACGTCAACGCCCTCGTCTTTGCCAGCATCGGATATCTTCTCGGCAAAGGCCTTGAATTCCCGGTCCAGTGCAGCTCTGCGGCGCCTCTCTTCCTGCTCCGCCTCGAATTCTTCTTCGTCGCCGTAACGATGCTTGCGCCTACGGTTGCCGGTCTCATCGAATTGCATATCCGTAGCCTCGCGATAGAATTGGACATCCTTGGTCTTTCTCTTACCGATCATGATCGGCGTCTTCAAATGAACATGAATAATAACGATCATCTCGTGAGCACAAGGTTGGAAGAACAAATGCTTCACGTTGCTGAAAAGGACATCAACATGCTCATTCCGGAATGGCGACTGGTAGCGGAGACCGTTCTGATGGATTTCAACCTCTCCTGGCACACGCTTGCCATCAAGCGGAGGCCGGAGGTAGACATCAGGGAGCTTAACGGGCCGGCGATCTGTTCATAAATTAGTAATGGATGACTGAAGGTGGACTTAGTTTTCAACATACTCCTTATTTCAATCAGCTTGTCTTGTTCCACCACATCCTCCATTTCCTTCTTCTCCTGCTCCCGTCGGAGAGCAGTCTTTCGTAGCTCCGTGATATCCTGAGCAACTTGCGCCAGTCTGTCATTGTCCTTTGACCTCAAAGTAAGGTTTCTCAAGAAGTGGGCAGACAGGTCTTCGAATGGCTGGTCATCCTTCCTGCCGACTCCCTGGCCAGGGGAAAGGAAGTTGATTCGCAGGTAAGCGTACTCTCCCTCGTCACTCTTGCTGGCGTTCTTGATTGTGTTTATGTGGAAGGGAACAGGTCTACCCATTATGGGAACAATGACCGTCGATGCTTTATGATCCACGTACACAGTAAGATCTTTGACTTTGGCGGGAAGTTGGTTGTCTCGCTTATAAGACTCGAATCTCTTGAACTTCTTCTGCGCGGTACCATTCTCGTCCCCAGTAGTACCAGCGAATCGTTCAAGACCCTCCTTTGTTTTCTTGGCAGCTAGTTCCTTTTGGTGCTCACGACGGCGAGCCTCGGCGCCTTCGTTGATCTGAGTAGGCCGCTCAGCACGGAGTTTAGTCTTGGTGATATTCTTTGCTGCGATTGCGCTCGACCTGGACTCCGTCTTTTCCTTCGCTGGCTTCTGCTCCTCCTCTTCGTCGCCGAAGTAGAAGGACACCGAGTCCATATCGATGCCCGAATCTTTCGTGAATATATGAGCACCAGTGTCACCGACACGGACAGTGTCGGTGATGACCATAGAATAGACCGCATTGCTCTTTTCCTTGGGCTCTGGGTCCTGGACATCAACCAGCCCAACGGAGACGTAGAAAGTCATGCCGCTTTTCAGAGGCCTAGTATTCTTTCCATTGAGAACCATATTGGAATCCCGTAGCTCGATGCCGATACCAGCTCCAATGTTCTTAACAAAGTGTTTCTCAAGCTCCGGTCTCTTAGAGCGGATGATGCCAATGGCCTTGTTGTACAAATCCTTGGCGATAACGCCGTCACGGATATCCTTCATCACAGCCTCATGGATGCTAAGCAAAAATGCGTAATTTGATTCCTGCGATTTGCTTGGGTCGACCAAATACGTCCGTGCGATAATGGAGCTGTAAGTCTTGTAGCGAATTCCAAGCCCAGCGATAATGATACCGGCACGCAGATTGTTGTCGTCAGAGGTAGCCGTTAGCCTCAGGTCATATTTTCCACCACTCTGGACGACAGGACCATAGGCCCAATCGATTTGCTGAGGATCGAATTCGGGCGGCAGTTTGGCCAATTTGTTGAAAAACTTAGCATCATCGATCTTAGCATCGATCTTGGATGCAAGTGCTTTGTGGGTCATTTTTCTCTCTTCATCGAGCAACTGAGACATTTCATCCACAAAGTACTCCGACATGAGACCACTGCATGCCCTGGCTGCGTTACGGATGCAGACCAGTTCTTCCGGACCCTTGACAGAGAAAGCCGCGGAGGACAGAGCGGGCGCGATGTCAACTTCTTCCACATCCTTCGCTATATCTCCGAATAGACGTTTCCATTCGTCTGCGAAAGGTCCTGAAGCCGCATCCTTGGGCAGGGTTCCAACTTTTTTCTGTTGAAGTTAGCAATACGGCCTATGGAGGCAGAGTCCGGATCAGAACATGCTTACCCCTGCAGTTTTGATGATATCCAAGCATTTCTCGAAGATCTTGGTCTTCTGCTCCGCATCTTTCGTAGTGACCAGGATTTCTACCGGTATCTTGCCGCCTTTCAGAGGTTCCAGATGCTTCGCTATTGATTCACAAGTTCGCAGTATTAGTTGGATGTCGCTCGCCACCGGTGCTAAACAGCTGAATATCGCGACTCACCTTTCTTCGCCGTAGTCACAACGTACATAGCATCGATAGTGAATACGAAAAGGGTAGCGGGGAACTCGTATCCAAGCAACCAGAACTAGGACACCATACCTCGTCAGAATCGCGCTAAGAAAGGGAACTGTGACAATAACTCACATGCATCGCATTGCTTTTCTGGAAAGAGTTGGCCTCGTCCGTCTTACCCATAACGATGACGATCGAGCCAACTCCTCCAAAGACAGTGTTTCCTGACCGCCTGTCTGCCTTCCATGCTGAATAGAAGCTAGACAAGCGGTTGAAAAAGTTGTTCTTGTCGATAACGATTTCCTCTGCCATCTTGAGGTCGATAAGAGAGGGTTGTGGCGCTAAAGAGGTCGGCCACCAGTCCCCTACGAGGCAACCACTGGAACAAAAGCGATTGTCCGCAAGGTATGTAAAAACTCCAACCTGGGACTAAACGGGCCTCTGAAGTGATGTCTTCACAAAGGGGTGTTGTGAAGGTGGCGTGCACGCAGGGCAAGCTCTGCAGTTTCGAGGTAAAGTGAACTCAAATGCGACGTGAAGCGCGTCTGTTGCACGACCCTGCCGAGCGTGACCGTGACAGTTCGGGCGGCAGCTTTTTGTCTACTTTGGGTCTAGCGCTAAGTGCTGTGTTTGCAGTGTTTACAGAATTTGCACTGTTTGTCCTATATTTGCGGAGTTCCGGAGTTTCGGGCACTTCGCTCTTTACTCGGTATCAGTAAACTAACTTAGAACTAGTATTATTCTTCCCTAACACATTCATTCTTCTTCTTCTTGCTTGATTATTAGAGCTGCAGTTGGTAGGGAGAATCGCGGTCCGTTCATTCTTGGCTTAGCCTTTTGTGTCTTGCGTCCATCTCAGGAGAGATTTGTTACCTCTGTTTCTGTCAGTTTTATCTCGTCTTTTTTAGTTCAGTATGTTTGCGGCCTCTGTTCCTGTGTCGACCAGGTGATATATATTGCATGACTCTCGAATATAGCTTTCTGCATCCCTGATGGAGGCTTTTCCGACAAAAGTACGCTATCGTTCTAGAATATGTCCTTCTATACCGATCCGATGAGCTTTGAGGACGAGCTCACCGATCCGAATTCCGATGGCACATCTCGCAGACAACCTCGAAACAATGCGGCCACCGGAGCATCTGCTGCAGGAGTGCGCGCTCTCAGTGCACAGATGATCGCCTTCTACTTTCGAGCTCCCATAAAAGCCTTCTTCCGTACCCGGGTTGAGTAAGACATGTCCCTGTTTCCTATCCTTTGAAACGTGCGTTAACATATCACCCGGTCAGTTACATGGTACAGCCACTGTCAGCCCTACTCGACCTATGTGATCTATAGCTAAACAGTCATTCATGAATTCTAGGCTTTTGCAAGAGCAATAAACCCGCGAGTCGCTGAAGGAGGATGGTCCTGGCATACGACCACACCTGGTTTACTTGCCCATGCTGTTCGTACATACGGATGGCGTTTCATACCTGATCAGGTTTTGCCTCCACTCCTGGCAAATGCAGGGTGAGAATCTGGATCTCCGTATAAGCTACCGCTGAAGACTGATCTGACACGTTGTCTAGAGTCGGTGCTGTCCTTTATACGTCTTACCTGCAAGTCCTCGCTGCGCTCCATCGGCCCACTGCGGAGGGAACCAAAAGATCATACCCACCTGCTCATCCGTTGGAAACGTTCACTGCAGGTTTCGCGGCCGGAACCATACAGTCTGTTGTGGCTGCCCCGTTGGATGCCCTTCAGGTTCGTCTTCGGACGAGTGATATGATAGAGGGCCAGTATAAGAGCATGTGGCACTACGGGAAACACAAGCTTCAGGAGATTGGTCTCCGTGGTGTCTTTGCTGGGTGGACACTGACTTTCCTCCGGGACTCCTTTGGATACGCTGTCTTCTTTTCCACTTTTGAATACGTCAAGGCACAGGCGTACTATTCTTTCATCACACGCTTCTAT